>CANUEY010314130.1:0-10238 GCA_948099555.1 Croton setiger | reverse complement strand
AATTAGTTGCTATTTAGTTAATTCAAAATTAGAAAAAGTGTTATGTTAAAATTTGTTTACAATTGAACACTACATCAGAAGCATCTCCAACGAAAATAATTATATGTCAATCTTTCTGTGATATTAGAGAGAGCATAGTTCCATAAATACTGATGACTACTATATCGATTAGAAAATTCAATTTCATATATTAAAAAATTTAATAAAGTTCGGTTTTTGGTATTTTGTAAATGGTAATTGGTATGAATAGCATTCGATATCATCAGAAAAAAATGAAAATTTAATATAAAACCGAAATTGGATGGAATTGATGAAAATGTAAATTTTGATTTTTTTTTATATTACATATGAGGGATTTAACCCCTTAATTGACAAATCTGGATATTTTTTGTTTTAATGATACACTATTGCACAAATGAAGGGTATCAATTTTTTTCCCTTTTTTTATGAAAAATTCTCAAATATACTAACCCAGTTGTAATGTTGGATTGAATTTGTATGAATATATTTAACGAGCCAGAAACATTCTAATTATTTGAAATTTTAAAGCTTAAATATTCATATTTTTTAAGGTCTGGCTGGAATTTATAGTGAACCATAAACAATTTACATAAGTTTAACAGGTATTATCCTAATTGATTCTGGTAATGAAATGCACGTAGTGTAAATGTAATATCATTCAAGCTATCAAGAAAACGCTGCTGTTTTGTCTTCACGAATTATTTAGCAATACGTCGTCGTTTGATTGCCGTAGTTTGAACCGCACGATGAATCCATCCAATAATCTAATACTAGTAGTAACGGTGAGGTCCTGGGTCAATCTCTCAACCCACTTTTTTGGTCGGTCTTCTTTTATTATACAGAAAGCAAAACAAAAAAACTACTCTAACTACAAACCGAACGAACAGTCTGTTGTTGCTGTATGCATTTTCTTATCAACACGAAACTCCATTTCCACCATAACACCTCATAACTTCTTTCACCTCAACCTTTTCTCACATTCTAATTTTGAATTATGGAAGAGAACAACTCTTCACCGACAAAAGATCCCCAACCGCCACAGGTAGAAGAAGAACCCAAGCAACCGCCGGAATCTAAGACTGGTGGAGTAGGAGGTTGGGGAGGCTGGGGATTCTCTGCTTTCTCTGTTCTTTCAGATCTCCAAAAAGCTGCCGAGGAGATCTCCCGCAATGTAACTGCTTCCTTGTCCGGCATTGTTTTCCAAATTAGGGCTTTTAAATCAAGTGTTTGCCTTGATGTTTCAGATCTAGGTTTTTGGAATTTTGGGAGGCTGCATTCTATTTTTTGTTTGTGTTCAATGTTCAGTTTCTGTTTGGATGCAGGCCGCGGAGGCTGCAGAGAAGGCAGCAAAGAGCTTAGCGGATATGCAAAATGTTACCGAGGATTCGGAGTCTTCTAAGGGAGAGGAAGAGCGAGAAGAATCTGACAGTGATAAGGAAACTGAAGATGAGACTAAAGAGTTAAGGAAATCTGCTTTAGATAAATTGGAGAAAGCAAGTGAGGATTCCTTACTAGGACAGGCAAGTGAAATAATTTCTCTATCATTGTGTAAAATGTGTCTGATAATGTGATGTTTTATGTTCTCAATGAATGCTTATTCGCATGTTTCCGCCCTTCAATACTGCAAATATCATATTGTTTATTCCTTTCGATGTCTTTTTAGGGTTTGAAGGTTTTTGATCACTCTGTAGAGAATTTCGCTTCTGGAGCCTGGCAAGCATTAGGGAATGCTTTCAAAGGAGGTTCTGATTTGGTTCAGAAGTAAGTATCATAGCAGTTGTCTTATCATCTGTTATTTATAGGAAGTATTCTTTATCAATAGAAAATGTGCAATGATACATATTGCAAGTTCATAGAATCATAGAGTTTCTGGGTCTGGCTCTCTATCTATAAGGTAGCTGAAACTTGTGGGTATGGGTAAACTTTCATACTAGGTAAAAGGATTTCTTAATGACTGTTTGTTTAAAAATCGATTATGTTTCTAGCATGTTATGAATAAGTTGAGGATATGGGGATATGCACTTTAGGACTATAAGATTTCACTAAAAGAAACTTGTTCTTGTTCACATCTTTGATCTTTCTCATGCATTCGTATTTCTCTTCCTCAATGAATTTGACTGCTACCTATATCATTTGCTTTTAGTTGTTTGCACGTGTGCAAGGTTTGCCTGATCTTTGTTTCATAAGCTGAACTTGAGTAAGATAAAGAGCCATGATAGGTTAAAAGTATTCATTTACCCAGCTGGTACCCACCGTATATGTGGGAAAAGTTCATTTGGATAAATGCTGTTGTACGATAATAGACTTGTAGAATGCTTAAGTTTGCAGTTAAACATACAATTTTTTGAGGAAAAATAAAGTGCCATGTGATGAGTACATATTAGAAGTTAGGGGGCATGTTCAGAAAGTATTGATAGCACGTTTCAATGAAGTGCAGTAATTCTATTCCAAATAAGTTTTCTAATTTGAATTTTTTTTTCTCTTTTATACAGGCTTGAGCATTCTGCTGTAAACCTTGCTGAATCAATTCAACATGGTAACTTACCAGGAGGAGCTGGTTCAGTTGCACCATCCTTACTAGAGGTTAGCATGATTGTCATAATGTTTGTTGTTAATGTTTTCAGTGCTGCTTATTCTTGCCTTTGTGTTACAGACCGGAAAAGCTTTTACTACAAAGGGAATGAAGGTGCTTGAATATGTCGGCAAAGAAACCATGGATCTACTGATCATAGAGACTGGCATTGAAGTTGAGAAAACTTCTAAAGGAACTGAGCAAGAAGCTGATGAGGATCACTTACTTGAAGAAGTAACATTTGATAGATGCTTCTATATTTATGGTGGTCCAGAACATTTGGAGGTCATTTCCTTGTCATTTTGATTTACATTTATTTCCTAAATGATAGTTTACAGTTATTGAAATGATTGAGGTAATGCTTCAGGAGCTTGAGTCCTTATCCAGCCATTATGCCCTACTATTTAATCGAAGAAAAGTCAAATTACCTGTGGAGCAGAAAGCTATATATGATGGAAAGCTTAAACTTATTCAGCAAATTTTCGATTTGAGCTCTGAAATGGATGAGAATGGTGTGGAGTCAAACAAAGGGAAAAAAAAAGATTCTGGAACTGGCGGAAGCAGCGATGAGATGAAAAACTTGCATGATTCAAGTGTTAGCAAAGCTGCTGACATGGCTGCAGAGTAATATTGCTTTGTACAAAATTTATGGACTTCTCACAAATGCTGTTCTGCCCATATGTGTTTGGTATTTGTCATGCTATGCTAGATTTCTATTGGTAGTTATATCAACCTTATTAAAATAATGTCTTTGAAATGGTCTAAGGAGTCGTCTAATACTAGTTTGTACTTAATACACACTAACTGATTGATTTCACATGTTAAAATTTTCCTTAGGGAAATACTTGTTATAGTTTGGTATTTTTGTTCTGCACAGAGACATTGCCTCTAATGATGTTTGTGCTTGGTGCTATTTCGGGTGCTTAAAGTTCTCAGCTTAGATGCTTGACTGGTTTCTTGTGATTTGACTTCTGATGTATGCTATAATTTTCTCATCACATATTCGCAGGTTTACAAGTGCCTTGGCAGGGCTGAATGTAAATGATATTGTTCAGAGGACGACAGGCAGATTAGAAACTCTTCACTCAGAAGGCATTCATGTATGTGTTGGATTTGGGTATCATTGGAACTCCTCAGTACTTTTCCAACATTTAGAAATGTTTTAAAAATGCATGTCTTTGCAGAGGCTTTCTGAAATGTGCAGTTCAGCAATGTTTCAACTTCTAATGCTGGGAAAATCTGTCATATTCACTTCTAACAAAGCTCAGGAAGAGGACACTGATGCAGATATAATGAATGTTGAGTGGCCTGAGGATTCTGTTGAAAAAGCAAAGTTAATCAGAATAAAGGCACAGTCAATGGCTGGATATATGGAAGCAGTTTGCAACAGTTTCATCACAGGTTGGTTTTATACACTTCGTAATCATACATTGCATCGATGTGATTCTATACTTTTTCTGTTGTATTGACATAATTAACAAACATTAAAGTTATGCCTCTGTCAAGGCTATCAAGTGTTTTTGTTTGGATCTTGTGCTTACTCTCCCTTTCAACCGGTTAGCCAACCTAACTGAGATGAACCCTTCATTTGGCTTGGGTGCATACCTTTTTAATGGTACTAGGTGCAAGAAAAGTTTCCCTTGTTTTCGTATGATAATTTTGGTTATCAGAAGAGTAGAAGATAGCAATTGGAATCCCCTTTAATCAATCTCCATTCTGTTTGCCTGCCCTTTTCTCGTTCTCTCTTTCCTACTAACCTTCTTTCTACTGTTGTCTGTCATCTTTTTTGGTTCATTCTTTAGGCATATAAACATTCCCTTTTAGGTCTCAAATACGGAGACTATCACCATCTCCTAGCCTTTGCGTGGTTTAGGTTTGTTCCTGTGATATTTCTATGTACTAATTAGATGAGACATCCCCACTTGGAATATGTGTTTGTTAGATCTAAATCTATAAGAAAAGAATGTTAGTAACAGACTGAGGGATTCTAGAAAGGTGTTATATTGCAAGGCCTTCTCAATTATCAATGTGCATGCTTAATGATCAAATGATCTCGCTGTATATGTACCCATAATGCTTGGGGCTCTTAAAATCATTCTTGTTAGGGGTTGAGTTTTTTTTCATCTTACTAGAGGAATAATTAAAATGTACAATAGAAGAGCTTCAGAATGAAAATGATTGATTATATATATATATATATATATATATATATATATATATATATATTCTCATTTATGTGTTTGGTTTCTTTTTGTCCCTCACAAATCACAGAATCTAGTACTATGTTTTGATCATATTGTATAATGAACAAGGCTGTGAGTGGTAATTTTAATTGATGATATGATTCTCATCTCAGGCATCTCTGATGTATCCGAAGCTTACGTGGCTGCAATGAAGAGTGCTACTGCCGAGGCTCATGATAATCTTCCAAAGACATCAGTGCAGGAAAAAGCCAATGCTTTCTCAGAGCTTATCCGCACGGACTGGAGGACTGCAGTGAGTAAAATCCAGGACGGGCTACAATTATTATCTTCTGTAGTGATGTCAACATCAATACCAGCTGCTTGAAATCTCTCTACACTGTATTGTAAATAGCAGTTTACTCTGGTTTTTCTTCTTACTGACAAAAAAATGAATTGATCCAAATTTAGATGGCAACTTCTTCACTTTGTTTTTTATAATTGAAGAGTGGAATGAATGTTAGTGACAGACAGCTGACAGTGTATTACCTTCTGTAATGGATAAATATAAATGAGATGAATAAGAAAGGAAAGAAAAAGTTTGAGTTGGAGTGGCGTTTGGATGGCAGAATAAGCAATATATGTGCCAAACAGTGGAGACCAAAAGTGGTTCCCATCATATATGATTGATATTCCAGATGATTATCTTTCAAATTAGATACAATTATATATTCCATTTTTCAACCACTAGATAATAATCTTTCCTAAATTACACAAATCCACATTTCTCACATCTCAATTTTATCCACGAACAAACAATTATTGTAGAAACCAAACTGAAATTTTGTGTAAAATTATAAATGAATCCAACTAGAACTAAAGAGAGCGAAATTCAAAATTGAATTCTAAATAATAGTACTAATACATAAAACTACGTAGTTTTGATTTAAAACCAAAACCAAGGAGTTGGATCAGTTGGCAGAGGCGTCGATTTTAACGTTTCTTGTCATGGCTTGATCCGAATTAGTTTGACTATTGAACGATTTTAAGGATTAGTTTGACTATTGAACGATTTTAAGGATTAGGAGAGCCTACCTTAATGGTTCATGTTATGTTTTTATTTGAATTAATCTGGAGGCCGGTGAAGGGTGTAAAATCAATTAAAAAAAAACTTCAATCCATTAACGTTATAATTTTACAAAATTTGGGAATTATGTATCTTTGGAGATTAATAGTTGTTTAGTTAGTAATATATATATATATATATATATATATATATATTTTTGTCATTTTTAATAACAATTTATTTTTTTAAATTAGTAATAATTAGAATTACAATATTTATTTTGTTAAGTCCACAATCAGAATTGAAACCAGAAATATAAAGGCTATATATAATATCAGACTTGACTTTATTATAATTTTAAAAGACGGAAACATAAATAATTTAAATAACAATATCAGTCACCATCCAAATTAAATATAATATTAGTTTTCTTTTAGGTTGTTTAGATGTGCTTGTGCTTGTGCTTGTGCATCTGCCTTTTCACTTTCACATCCGCTTTCTCTCTCTCTCTTTCTTTTTTCCTAAGAACGAATTCTTCTACGAACCCTTCTACCAATTTTTTTTGTTATCACTTTTTTTGTTATCACTAGTCGCCACTAGAACAACTGATCGTTCTTTTTTTTTTTCTTCTGAGATTAAAAAGAAACTAAATTTAAACATATAAGAATTTAATTTTCGTTCCAGATCGAGAATGCATGTTTGATTTATTTTTTATTTTTTTCCTACCGGATTTCATCGTTTTCTTCTTGGTGAAATAAGTGATTTTGTTTTCTAAATTGATTTGTTACCTTTATGTAGTGGTTATATGTTATATGACTAAAGTCTACGTTAGAAATTTAGAATTGAAAGTCAGTAAGACGGAACTTGAAGATGGATTGAGAATCTATGATGTTCTTTGAGGTATTTTGTTAATCTTTTTCCTTTTTTGGTTTCCAGAGATTGGTTAAAGAAATTATGCCGAATTTTTGTCAGAACCATACAATAGTTATACAATACAATTTTTTTAATTTGAATTTATATGTGTGTACATTTTTAAAACCTATTTTATATGTAGTTTACACTTTTTTTAATTTTTTTTTATATCTACTTTTTTTTCTTTCGAATGAATGTCAACATAATTATATCATAGTTATACAAAATTCATACAATAATTATTAAAAAACTATATCATAATTAATATTAAAAAGAGTGCAATTTTTTGGTTTGTGTTCTTTGAGTGCGTGAGCTACATGCGTATCTATTTTTATTAAGAATTATTATTATTATTTTTTTTTCATTTTGATTTAAAAAATTTACTAAGCATTCTTTTTATAATTTACTAGAAGTGGTATTTTTACATTATTTACATAATAAACTTTTTCTTCAATTTTTTTTTTTTGGAACAGTTTCCTCAGAACCCCTCATTTTATTTTATTTAAAATAAACCACCTGGATTAAATTGGGCTAACTATTATAGAGGCCCATCTTGAGTGATAGCCCGCATACAAAATCCTGAAACACAAAACCCTAGTTTATATTTAAGTAATACCTATTTCAAATCCTACATCAAAGACTCTGATATAGCTCCTTCAACTCGGCAGCCGCCTGCTTCTCCTCTTCCTTTTCGGCCTTCGCGAATCTCATTTCCAACATTTCAAAAATGTCAGGGTAAGTTTTCCACTTTTCCGATTCAGTATTTTCTAAATAATCGCTTCGTTGCTTTAAAACTCTAGTTTTAAATTCTTCTTCGCAAATGCACAGAAATTATATTTGAATTTTTATCTTCCTTTCTTGATGTCGATTGCAGTGAAGATGCTGCCGTTCCCGTCGCTGCTGAGCTTCCGGCTCAGCCACTCGGCGAGCCTATGGATTTGATGACTGCATTGCAATTAGTACTAAGAAAATCATTGGCTCATGGAGGTCTTGCTCGAGGTCTTCATGAAGGCGCTAAAGTGATCGAAAAGCATGCTGCTCAGATCTGTGTATTGGCTGAGGATTGTAATCAGCCTGATTATGTTAAGCTTGTCAAAGGGCTTTGCGCTGATCATGGTGTTGGCCTCTTAACTGTTCCTAGTGCTAAGACTCTTGGCGAGTGGGCTGGGGTTAGTATTTTTTCTTCCATTGAATTTTTTCAAGATTTCTACGTTCTATACTGTATTTTGTAAAATGTTTGTTATGATGATAAACTTAAATTTTAGCTTCATACAATCATAAAAATGTGTAAATATCTTAATGTCTCTAAGTGATTGGAAGATAGCTGTCATTGGCGGATTGCCTTACAATTAGTAATTAGTTATAGAAGCTAGAAAATGAAGCAAGTCTTGGGCATAATATATTAATCTAATTATGATTTTGAGAAACATATTTACTAATTACATTATGTTGGATCATGAGCTTCTGTTTATTTTATCATTTTGAAATTTTGAATGGGCTGTTTCAGCTTCTTGAATTTCACTTGCCAAAGCGTTTATCTTTCTTAGTGAATTCATTATGTTTATTTTATTATTTAACTTCATACTGGCCTTAAAGTTGTTTCATAATCTAAATGAACTGTTTAGAGTATTACCTTCTCAATCTCATTCTGGTTAATATTTGTTAATTGTTACTCTGTCTACATAATTTGTTTGCTCAAATTTTGAATCAGTATTATTGTTAGTTTTTGCCAAGGAATACAGACTTCACAAATAAAGCCTGAAGATTGGCTTTTCATTACTGTCATTTTATAAGTATCCCAAGTATCTGCTTCATCTCGCTGTGTTCTTGCACCATGATCTATTACTTATGAATTGAATTTGTTCACTTAATATTTTTACAATTTGCAAAATCTATTAAATAGTCATCTCATGGTATTTATTGGGTCATTGCTGCAGTTATGCAAGATTGATTCTGAGGGAAAGGCCAGGAAGGTAGTTGGATGCTCCTGCGTCGTAGTTAAGGTGCGACTATTTCAGATATCCAGATTGTTGTTGGTTATTTATCAAGTTAATCTGATTCATTTGTTCTCTTCTTCTTGCTTGTTTTGCAGGATTATGGAGAGGAGAGTGAAGGTCTTAATGTTGTTCAACAACACATTAAGTCTCACTAGGTGTCAAATGTGATTTATTGGGATCTTAATTGGAGAGAGTATTTATAGACACATTGTGTTGTTTTATGATACTGGATTTTGAATGTTGCCTTTCTTTCTGCCGTTACTTCTCAATGATTTTTGTTAGTAGACCTCTTTTTTTTTGGGTACATTACAGTGAGGAATTAGCAACTGCAAATGTTGAAAGTTGAGATTAAAGCTCTGATAGCATTTTAATCTCTGACAAAAAATCTCCATCTGGTCCATAAGTCCTCCGTACATAAAAATTTCTAACCTAGTAATTGTGGTGGATTGGGCAATAGAGATTTATTAAGGGGTGCATTAAAAAAATACCCAATTTAAATTGTGGAAAAAAAAAATTTAAAATGTGGATAAAACTAGTATTTTTGCATGATGAGCTTGCGAAACATTAATCACAAAACGAAATTTGCTAACTTGCATTAATCACAAAACAAAATTTGCTCACTTTTGCAAGTTCATCTTGCGAAAGTGGATTAATTTTTTTTTTCGGAAATCGAACTTGCGAAAATAAATAAGCTATTTAAGTCGGAGAAGACAGAAAAAACGATTGGATTTTGAGTAATATCGTTATTCTGTCACCGAAAAAGCCTATAAATACATTTCCATTTTTATTAAATTTATTCTGGAGCAGTACCGTACAAATAGTGGACGGGGTAATTGGGCTGAATAGGAGTCTAGCCGATGCAACAATTTGCATCAACGCTCAGTTATCTTTCGATGAGCTTGTTGATCGAGTGTGTAGAGTTTGTAATGGGTGGTTCAAGTGCATTTTAGTTTGGTGTGGACAAAAGACAATGGTATTAAGCGTTACATAATTATGCGGGACGACGAGACAATATCGTTCTTGTATGAAATATCAAAAACTATACATTTCAGCGGAACAGATCGACAATATAACAACGTATGCACCGTATGCCGTAGGAGAAAGCAGCGCTGCTGCGGATGAGAATATTCGCGCTGTAGATGAGAATACGAACGCTCGATATGCTGATTTAGAAAATGAGGAATTTATAAACGAGCCAGTCCACGATTCAGTTCATTCAGATGAAAATGCGGGTAATGAAGAGGAGACCTCAGCAAATAGTGGTTCCAGCAGCGAGAAGGAGTACGTGCCTTGGGACGATGACACCGACGACAATGAGACCGATGTAATTACACCATCGGAACATTTTGTTTACGGTGACATAAGAGAGGAAGGACCAGAGGAAGAGGTTTCTGCGGAGCCAATGTGGGACGGCAATACAGAGAGTACTGATATCGGGATTCATTTCAAGAGTAAGAAATCTGTAATGTCTGCCGTGGCTGAATGGTCCG
>CANUEY010314105.1:0-38020 GCA_948099555.1 Croton setiger | reverse complement strand
TCTACCAGTGACAAAATCATCCATAAATCTTCTCACTTCAAGACCTATATTCGAAATTTGTCTCAATTATGCTACATAAACCTTCTTTTCATCAAATTCAACAACCTTAATCAAACTAAGAAAAACTAAATAAAATCTCATTTTTAAGCATAGTAAACATCAAATAAACATAAAATTAGGGATTAAAAACATGTTCGATTTGCAAGCTATCATCCTTTGAAGAAAACCTACCCTTAAATAGTCACCGCCTTAACTAGTCATTGCGTTCGCCATCATTCTTTTATTTTGAACCTGTTCATTTTCTTTGGTGGACAGTTTACTGGAACTCTATAATTTCCATAACTCCGTGATTCTCTCAAGAAACACGATGAAAACGTTGTGTAATCTCATTAGCAGCATAATTCTTGACAGAAAAAACTAGAAACAACTTGAATCATGATGAAAACTCATACTTTCTAAATTTCTAGACTACGGCGTTACAAAAAGTATTTTAAAGTTTTGGTCGGCTTTAAATGATCTGACGACTTTCTGAGGGTACTAGATGAATGGTTGGCGCAACCGTGCGAGGACTATCGACTTGTACCCTTTGTGCATTGGTCAGCTACATTGGTGGAGGCGGCAACACTAAGATTCCAGACTTCCTCAGTTAATATACATTACTAATACTAATACTATGAGGATTTTTATTTATTAATTAATTTTGTAATTTAATAATTATGTATTTATCCAATAAAATTAGAAATATAAGGGTATTTTTGGTAATACCGTTGTTTACATTCATTAACTCATTTTATGTATTGTTATATTCTCATTATTAATGTTATAATTAATTTGATTAAGGTACTCATTTTATATTCTCGTTATTAATCTTATAGTTAATTTGGTTAATTAATAATAATATTCATTTTAATTATTATTTTCATTTTTTAAATTTTTATTTATATTTTTATTAAAAGTATAATATTAATAGTTACTCCTAATTAGCATACATTATTAATATTTATAGTATTAAAATTATTTTTTTAAAGAATATTAGAATTTTATTAATTGCACGTTAAAGAATACCATTAATTCTAATACTAATAATAATATTCATTTTAATTATTATTTTCATTTTAAAAATTGGTTATTCATTTTTATAAATTTTTATTTATATTTTTGTTAGAAGTATAATATTAATAGTTACTTCTAATTAGGATACATTATTAATATTTATAGTATTGAAATTATTTTTTTTAAAATTATTCTTTTAAAAGAATATTAGAATTTTATTAATTGCATTAAAGAACACCATTAATATTAGAATTGTTAGAATTGTTAATTCCAATTCTAATACAAATAGTATTAGAATTATTATTTTAATATTAATTATTGTTCCTACATCTGTCACAGTGAAGAGGTCGGTCACAAAATCCAATTAATAGAAATAGGAGTTAAAGTTCCACACGCAAACAAATATCCAATGAAGTGAAAACTAAAAGATTTAAGATGACAAATGCCAATAATATAAAGATAATAATTAATCAAAATTTATTTAAACAATTTTTTGTTAAGTATGAACAATTAGCAAAGTAATATATACTGAATATGATGAGCAAATCAAGCCAAAATATGATTTAGAAAGTTATATAATATTATAACATAAACAATATGATATATATTGCTTGGGAGTGGAACAAGTCTACGAAAATATAATATAATTGTAATAATTTTTTAGTAAAAAGGATGGAATTCCCAAATTATATTAAAACTGCACGTGGTCAAGTCACCTGTTACCCATCATACAACAGTAAATCATAACATTCCACAGAAGGAACTGACAAAATAGCGACATCTTTAAGATCATTAACTGCCAAATAATGATTATTTTCTAGTAATAACAGTTAAATAATGATTTGTTAAGGCAAACCACAAACTTCAAGCAAATATTGCACCCATGAAATACTTTGTCCAAAAATCACATATAGGGAATTGATATATTAATAATAACCATAGAATTAAGGCAAATAAATATCTATAACATATAATGATATTAGGGTATCCTTATATAATATGAATTTAATTTATTAATAATTAAAATAGTATAATGTGATATGAATTTAATTAATTAATTACTATAAATAATTATATAAAGACAATTTTATCCTCGATAATATATATTTTCTTACTCTATGTTAATACACATTAACTCTTTTATATTTTCATTATTAATGTTGTATTTAATTTGATTATATATATTGACAGTAATAAAATTATCATTAATAAGTATGCTATGGATAAAAAAACTAATTAAAACGTCTTAACCAGCCATCGTGTTTGTTGTCATTCCTCTGTTTTGAAACTGTTCATCTTCTCCATTTGACACTTCGTTGTAATTCCATGATTTTCATAAAACACAAGACGAAAATGATACGAAATTTCATAGGCAGCATGATTCTCGATAAAAAACAACTAGAAATAATCTTAATCACATCGAAAACTCACTATTTCTAAATTTCCAGACTGCGTTGTAGCAATAATTCGTTGAAAATTTTGGTTGACTTTCAATGATTCCACAACTATTCTAAGGGTACTAGATGAATGGTTAGTTCAAGGGCTGTTGAACGACACCCTTCGTTCGTCGTCGATTGCATTTGGCGGTGGTGCTAGGGTAGTCTTGTTCAATTTTCTGACCAAATATTTAAGTTTTATAGCATTCATTATACGCGTTAACTTATTTTATATTCTCTTTGTTAATGAGATAGTTAATTTTATTAACGTATGCATTAATTCATTTTTTATTTTATATTTTTGTTATTGATATTATAGTTAATTTAATTAATTATATTTTGATAGTTATATTCACGTTAAATATTATTTTCAATTAAAAATTTCATTATTTAATTTTATAAGTTTTCATTCATATTTTAATTATTTAGAATACATGATTAATCCGGGTCAAATTTATTTTAAGAACCAGAAAAAATAATTAAAACTAGTTATATTTAATTGGTAACTTAAAATATTCAATATCAAAGTAAAAGTGGTTGAAGAGCTGCCTTAAATTCAGTTTACAAGTTTAAAAAATATAAATAACATGCTCTTCTTCTCTAGTCTTTTTAAATAAATTAATCTAATTTTATATATTTTTTACACCTAAATTAAAAAAGAAAACCAGAATCGTAATACTAATTTAAAACACCATCAGTTTTCAAAAATTGTTTCTAGAAAAGTAAAGTGAAATTTAATTTTCAATGATAATTTCAAATTTTGTCATACTAATTATAACATTCCTAAATAGAATATAATTCAGTATAGAATTTGGAAATAATCTATTATAATATAACACCTTTTTTCCTTTTAATTAAACGATTAGATTATCTTTTCCAAATTGAATTATTTTATATAAATAAATAAATATAATATTACGTTAAAAAGACATATTTTATGGAGAGGTGTAATCTTTAACAACATTTCTCTCCTTTTCCCAGCAGTACTCTTCAACCTATTTCCCAAACGGCAGGTCACGACTTCCGAGGCTTAGCAGTTTCAATTCCACACCTGCCACGCCATCGGCTTTTCAGGTCCCGGCTTCTAGCACCTTCTCGCTGCCACGCCATCGGCTTTTCAGGTCCCGGCTTCTCGCACCTTCTCGCGTCTATGACGGAGCTAGTATATGTGATGAAATAGTAAATAATTGATGAAAGATTTTATTAGCAAGCGTTTTTTGGGGCCGCATGTTTTCGAGGACTTGTGATTGATTCTATGTATGATATAAGTGGGATAGCTTCTCTCGTTCCGAAGAAAACTTCAAATTTGTTGGTCTGACTTTGATAATCTCCAAGCACCGATTCTATGTCATTAGATTGATATCATTGTCTTTGCCGATTAATATGATTGTTGTGTTGGAAATGAGTCAACTACAGTCTACATTCAATAAACTTCCACCGCTTCTTCCACAACATATCATCTACATGCATAGAACTGATATTTTCGTTTATAAATACTCATTTTTATATAAAAAATACGCAAATTAAGAAAATATCAATTTTATTAATTTTAAAATTAAATGTATTTTTTATTAAAAATATGCACAGTTCTTTTTATATGTTAACAATTATTTAAATTTTTTTATCCACATAATTAAAATTATATGTAATTATTATTGACCCATTTTCTTGATTTCAATGAAAATTAAACTTTTTTATTACTCTTCTTTTATAGTATTTTTCCACTTTGGATTTTTTTTTATTTTTCTATATAAATAATAAATCCGTTTCAGAAAATTTTTCTCCATAAACAATATGAACAGAGTATTAAGTATTATTATATCCACATAATGCTTGCTAGTACAATTGTTAACAAAAAAAAAAAAAAAAAAAACCAATTCTCTACAGTTCAACAAATGTGGAGCGAACATATTTTTCACCTAATAATCAAAATATCAATGTATAAAATGTGAACTCGGATTTTTAGCATGAGTTAGATTTAGTTTTTTATTATAATATCAGAGTTTACTCCACTGTGTGATGAGTCCGTAACAAGCCCTTGCCCGCAAAATAGAATAGCTAGTCTTGAGGGTCTATGATACAATTCCATATCGTTAAGCTACACAATCTTTATTCTGTCAACTTGGATTTTCATGATGAATTATATCTAGTTCTTCTTCATCATCTAATTTCATACTTTACCCTCATATGTATACTAATACTTTAATTTAATCGTAAAGTGATTTAACAAAACTTTGAAATTTTTTTTAAAATTTTATAGTGATTTTTGTTAACTTGGTAATCAGAATTGGAACTTCAGAGATGAATTGAGAAAGAGAGAATTGTGTATTTTATTGCTTCTGTAATCTGCTATTTATACAATTATAATACAGTTTAAACAACTCAATAGATTGATCTAATCTTAACTTATTATGTTTGTAATTTTGAATTTAAATAAAGATTAGATTTTTGTTTCTAACTGTTTTCTGTTTTTCTTTTCACTCCTCCTCAAGTTGGGTTGTAAGATCTCCTATACCCAACTTGACTAGTGTGTCACTGAAAGTTTTTCTTGATACTGCTTTGGTGAGAATATCAGTTAGCTATTCTTCAGATCGTATAAATGGCAGGCATATGCTTCCCTCTACAAGCTTCTCTTTAATGAAATGCTTATCGATCTCAATATGCTTGGTACGATCAAGTTGTATTGAATTTTCTGAAATGCTTATTGCAGCCTGGTTGTCACACCATAGTTTACATACAGTTTTTGGAGGAAAGCCAATCTTTGTTAACAACTTTTTTATCCAAAGGATTTCAGTCAGTCCCCATGTTATTCCTCGAAATTCTGCTTCTGCACTTGATAAGGCAACTACTTTCTGTTTCTTAGTTTTCCAGGTTACTAGATTACCTCCAATCATAGAGAAGTAGCTTGAGGTAGACCGTCTATCAGTTAAGTTACCTACCCAGTCAGTATTTGTAAAAGCTTGTATCTCCAGATGCCCATGATTCTAAAAGAGTACACCATGACCAGGTGATCCTTTTAACTATTTGATGATTGTCAAGACAGCTTCCATGTGATTCTTTTTTGGTCTGTGCATAAACTGACTTACTACACCAACTGCATAGGCAATGTCTGACCTGGTGTAAAAGAGGTATATGAGTTTTCCTACTAATCTCTAGTACAGTTCTTTATCAGCTAGCTCACCATTTTCAGCAATTTTGAGGCCATGATTGATGACCATTGGCGTGTCAACCGACTTACATCCACCATTCCTGTCTCTACTAGGAAATCTAGAATGTATTTTCTCTGTGAAATGAATATCCCCCTTTTTTATTTAAGGACTTCAATTCCTAGGAAATATTTAAGTCTCCCCAAGTCTTTCATTTCAAATTCTTTAAAGAGCTTTTCTCTTAGTGCAGCCATTTCCTTTTCATCATTTCCTGTGATAATCATGTCATCTACATAAATGATTAGACATGTTACCAAACCTCTTTGTCTTTTTAGGAAGAGCGTATGGTCGGAGTTACTCTGATGGTATCCATATCTTTTCATAGCTACAGTGAATCTTCCAAACTAGGCCTTTGGTGATTGCTTTAGGCCATATAATGCTTTCCTCAGTCTGCATCCCTCTCCATCTTTAAACTTTCTGAAAAAACCTGGTGGAACGTCCATATACACTTCTTCTTCTAACTCACCGTGTAAGAAGGCATTCTTAACATCAAATTAGTGCAATGGCCAATTAAGGTTTGCTACTATTGAGAACAATACCCGGATAGTATTTATCTTAGCTACTGGGGAAAAATTCTCCGAATAATCAATGTCATAGGTTTGTGTATACCCTTTAGCAACTAACCTTGCCTTATATCGTTCCACCGTTCCATCTGCTTGGTATTTTACGATAAAGACCCATTTGCATCCAACCGGTCTCTTTTTGCTGGTACTTTGCACATTTCCCACGTAACATTCTTCTCAAGTGCCCTCATTTCAGCGTCCATGACTTCCCTCCATTTTTTATCTCTCTGAGCTTCTTTTACTGTTTTTGGAATATCAACTGAACAAATAAACTCTTCAAACTTCCTTGCTATTTTTGATAAGCTCCCCCTGATTGTGTTTGCTATTGGAAAAGAATTAGTTTCAAGCTTTCCTTACTATCCATTGATGGTGGGGAATTGAATTATGAGGAGAGAAAGGTAAGAAGGTGGCTAGAAAAAGAGAATAAAAAAGGAAGTGAAAATAGAGTAAAGAGAAAAACAAGAAAGAAAAGAGAGAAAAAAAAAAGGGAACCACCATGCATGGCGGTCCCTTGGCCATCGGGGAAGGTGGCCATAAGGTTCAGGGAGCTTTCGCCGTCGAGAGGTGGCCGGAAAACCAAGAGCAGCGGGCGGAATTCGCTTGGCACTGTTTTGTGAACAGTGGCTGCAAAGTAGGCAGGAGCGAGGTTGATGGTGATTAAAACGACATCATCAGCTGCGTTTTGATGAAAATTGTCCTCTAGGTATCTGAACTTGGTAAATTACATTTTGAACCCTAAAATTTATAATTTAATGCAATTTAGTTCTTTCAGCAAAGTTTTAATTATTTTCAATTTAGTCCTGCCAAATTTAATTTCTGGCAGACTTCATTTTGGTCCCTGAAGTTTTGGTGCATTTTTAATTAAGCTCTTCATAACTTTTAATTGTTTTCAATTGCGTCCTTCCACCCAAATTGATTCCAGAAAATTATAATTTGGCCCTTGTAATTGCTACCGAACTTTAATTAAGTCCCTGGAAACTTTAAAATTTATTCAATTGAGTCTTTTTTGGTTTAAATTGAATTTATTTTTATAGTTTGTACTAATTGACTAATAATTAGTATGATAAATTAAGTTTGAAAATTAATTTAAATGACATTTTTTATATAAGAAACATATGTTATAAGTTAAAATTCAAATGAAATAGGATTGTTTTATAAATAAAATTAAGTAAATTAAAGAGAATAAATGTTTAATTATACATCATGTTATAAGTGAATTATTTGTAAAAAAATTAAATATTTATTACATTGAATTATATAGGAGCACCGAGTATAGGAGGGCAGCGGGGAAAAACAACTCGGGATCTGATCTTGTTTGTAATTTGCGAGGTAAGTGTAAACTTACTTGTACTGTTTTGAAATGATTTGTTTATTGAAATGATAACTCATATATGGATTTAAATTATTTGGACCAGTACTAAAACCCAGTCCATTAATTTATTTGATATTGTAAATATATAATGATTGAATTACTTGAATCGGTACTGAAGTCCGATCAATTGAATTGTTTGATTTGATTATATGATAATTGAACTATTTGGATCGTTACTGAAGTCCGGTCATTTGACATTATTGATAATTGATAGGAGATTTGGTCATTGAGTCGGTACTGAAAACCGACCAATCGACCTATTGAAACTTATTATTTGAGGTTTACCTGTTTACACTGGCATTGAGACTTGATCAATTGAATTGATTGTTATTAAATATATGATGTTTAAATTGTTAAATCAAATTATTCAATTGTTTTGGATAAAATATGCTGAATAATATTTTTGGAACAATTGATTTATTTGTTTTGGATGATATATGATGATTAAATTACTTGAAATAATGATTTAATTGTTTTGAATAATATAAGTTGATTAAATTACTTGAAATAAATGATTTAATTGTTTTGAATAATATAGATTGATTAAATTACTTGAAATAAATGATTTAATTGTTTTCAATAAAATAGGTTGATTAAATTACTTGAAATAAATGATTTAATTGTTTTAAATAATATAGGTTGATTAGATTATTTGGAATAAATGATTTAATTACTTTGGATAATATAGGTTGATTAGGTTACTTGGAATAAATAATTTAATTGCTACGGATAATTCACTTACTTAGATTATATAGGTTAGTTAGACTACTTGGAACATATTGATTTATTTGCTTTGAATTATATATGTTGATTAGACTCCTTGGAACAATTGTTTTCATTGCTTTGAATAATATATGTTGATTTGACCGTTTGAATAAATTGATATACGTGCTTTGGATTATGTATGTTGGTTTAACTGTTTGAATCAGTACTGAGGATTGATATTGAATATATAGTATTTGAATTGTTTGGATCAGTACTGAAGTCTGATCGATTGAGTTATACTATTTGATTATTTGATGATTTACCTGTTTGGATCGATACTGAAGTTCGGTCATTTGAAATTGTTGCTAATTCACAATATGTTATTAAATGGGTTGACTCGGTATTGACTTACTGAGACCAGTACTGAAGTCCAGCCATTGAATTATATTGGATATTATGATAATTGTTTATATGTCATACAAATGCATTCATACAAGACTAAATAAAGGAGTTGTGACAATCTTGACCATTTTATAGGCGGGATCCACGTGTCATTACATAATTTTACAAATGGGACATTTGAGTCAATATATAGATTATAAATGGACCTTCAGGTCAATATATGAATTACATATGGACCTATAAATCATTCAGGTCTTTAATACTGGCCAGCCATTTGTATTTGTTATATGAAATCGATACATTTAAGACTGATGAATTTCCAATCATATATACAAGATTATTAACCAGCCATTTGTATTGGTTATATGAAATTGTTATACAGAATTTGTTACTAGCTAGCCATATGTATATGTTATATGAGATTTTTGGGGCAGTGTCTGGCTCGAAGAATCACAACATAATTAAATGGAATCATATGACATAGACTTCTGCATATTATTATGTGTAATTGTTATTATGGAATTATTTGGTGTTGTTGTTATATTGGTTATAGTTTACAAAGTACATAAAATTATTTGACATAGACATCTGCATATTGTTATATGTAACTGTTATTATGGAATTATTTGGTGTTATCATTTATATTGGTTACACCTCCTAGAGTAAATGAAATTATATAACATAGACATTTGTATATTGTTATATGTTATTATTTAAATTGGTTACAGCTCGCAAAGTAATTGGAATTTTATGATATAAGCTTGTACGCATCGACAAGTTTTATGTATGATTTTAGATTATCATCATTTGCAATGTTTTATATATTTTTAGTTTATTCTTGCTGAGTATGTGACTCATCAAAATCGTAATTAATGTTTTTCAGGTTTTTGCTTGGTGCTGACGACGTCAGTTCCACATTTCTCCTACTCGGATCAGTCAGTTGAAGCTCCAAGCCTCTCTCCCTCATTTTGTATTATATAGAGTTTTTATTATTAAATTCATATTGAATATTGTATAAGTTGTAATATCATACATTGTTAATTTTATTTGGATAGTAAGAAATATAGGTATCTGTTAAATGGAGTATGTAATATTTAGTGTAAAGATTATAATGATTAGTAAATGAGATGTTATATGTTTAATAAATAAAAAAATCTATTTTAAATCACGTAACACTTAGTGCTGTTTCTAAGCTGTTAGGGGAAAGGTGGGAATTTAAAATATCAATATATCACTATAAATCAGTTTTCTGAATAGCAATTGGTTTCTTAATTATTAATTATTATTATTTCTTAATTAAATTCAAATAATCTATTTATATTATAAACAACCTATTTGTTATTATATTTAAATTCTATTTGACTAAAAGATATATCTTAATTTTTTATTTCTAATTTTAGTAAAATACTGTCAGAATGGACTAAAAATTATGAAATACAAATATATAAATAGATAAAGTCATTCTCTTAAAAAAAGTAATTATAATGGTTATGATGAATTTCTTTCCACTTAGTCTCCTTTACACTTGTCCCTCCCTAAATAAGAAAGTGACAGAAATTAAAGTGACACTCATATATTCTATATTCTAGTACTGACACTCAAATACCAAAATAAATTATAATAATCAATATTTAGTGAATTTAAACTATGTTAATGTCATATTTACTTATTTATAGAACCTTTAACCATATTACTAAAATTTATAACACATCGCTTAATGTTTTATATGTTTAGTTTTATAAAATTTTAATTAATTTCATTGTTGTTGTTTAAATTTATAATAAAAATTATATATATAAAAGAATTACTCTCTTAATTGAAATTAGTCTCTAATATCCTTCATATTTGTGGAAATGTACTATTGGATCCTTCCGTCGAAAAATGGATCAAGGTTAACTGTTAAATTCAAGAACCATGAATAAAAGGCCCTTTATCAATCTTCAAATTCAATCTTAAATTAAAAGAATTTTTTTTTTTTTTTTTTTTTTGGCAAAGTCATTATAGATAAACAAGGACATGATTATAGTGAGGTTGTATGTTTTGCAAATGCAGTGCACGCATTATCTCATAAAAAGTATTCTAAATAAAGTTTGTCAAAATAAATAAATAAATAAAAACAAGTTTTCTAAAATAAAGAGAACATGACGAAAAGATATTTACAAAGGAATTCACATGTTATCTAACGATGATCTCATTGTTTGGGGATGGAAATTTAGCAGCACGGTTGGGTTTTGGTGGCGGTGCTGGGTTTGGTGGGTGACACTGGTCCAGCTGGTTTTCTTTGTTACTGCTACTGTTTTGGGGGGGCGTGGTTCAATATGGTCTGCTGCTGTTTTGCTTATATGGTTCAGTTGTTGCACTTTCTGAACGTAGGTCAGTTGTCTTTGTGTAGGTTTGCCTACTGGCTGTGCAGGTCTTGGTGAATAGCGAGTGCATTGTTTGGGGTTTGTTCAGTGATGCTTACCCTTATATAGTCTATATTTCCTGTCTATATTCTGTTTTCCATCCAATCAAGGCTTCCCCTTGTTGGATTTTTCAAAATAAAAAAGCTTAAAATGTAATGAATAACATGTTAGTTTTGCGTGCGAAGGAATACCTACATATTTTATATTGTGATTATTAATACTAGAAATATGAGGAGCAGATACTCCAGGATTTAGCTCTATCTTCTTTATCCTCCATGGCTTCTCCAAGATAGTTGACTCTGGGTGCATTGTTACTAACTATCCAAGCATGATGATATGACCCAATATTAGCTGGGAAACACTTGATTTTTGATGAAATTGTTTATGGGCAAAATGGTAATTTTAAGTTAGAGAAAAATGGTTATTTGCACCTTTATATATTTATTTTGATGAAATTTTATGATATTTGATATTCAGAAAGATGAAACGGTTGTTTTTAGTATAATTTTATATATTTGAATTTCAAAAACATTTTAGTCATTTTAGAGTGTTTTTAATATAAAATAACAGGCATTATTTTATAAAATAGTAACTAACTATTTGATAAATTATTTTATTATTAATTAGGTAAAGTCCGTGATAGAGAGATTAGAAGAAGAGAAGGTTTCAAATAGGTTTTCGTACAGAAAAAGGAAAAAAGGGTTGAAATTGTGAAATTAGAAAAAAAAAAAGAATATGTAACTTTTTATTTTTTAAAAACGGAAGCACAACATAATTGAAAAATAAAACGCCTTTATTAAATTTTAAAATCATTTTCAGACATTTTATTTAAAAAAAAAAAGTTGTATAATAATTATACAAAATCTATATAATCACTGTATAATAAGTCTATTTTTTTATAATTATACAAAATCAATATAATAATTATATTACATGTTTTTTTTTTTCTATTTAAAATTTTATTCATTAAATAAATTAACCAAGTGTTTTTTTTCTTTAAATAAAGTAATCAAATGTCTATTTTTTTTAAATATGAGCAAAATAAACTGTAAATCGCAATCGAACCAAAAATTGAACCAAAACCGAATCGAAGTGCGGTTAACCAATATTTTCGTTTGGTTTGCAATGGTAGAGACATAAAAACCAAATATCTATAGTCGATATTCAGTTCTTGAAGTCTGAGAACCGAACTACAAACCACATAATTCACTTAAACTACTTCATTTTGTGCATTAAACCTTAAAACTAACCTAAAACTGATCTGTTGCGTCTTCATTCTTCTGATTTTCTATTTCCATATTCCAGTCCAGTCGCTCTCCATTCCTATTCTCCCTAGTTGTTCTTTGGTCGTCATCTCCGCCAAGCACTGCCAACTGTCGTTATAAGTGCCAAGTATTGAAAACCGATTTCTTGAACTCATATTTATTTACTTTCTGCTTCTTTAGATGATTAAGAAAGCTCTTCTTCTCTTGAGTTCATCTTTCTGCTTGATTTCATCTTTAGCCAAAAATTCTGGCCACAGGTTTTCAAGTGCCTCTGCCTTTTCGTTTTTGCTTTTTTTTTTTTAACCATAAATTCTGGTCAAAGGCTCTTGCCAAAGGCAATGGCAGAAGGCTCACCGAAGGCTCTAACAGAAGGTTTGTCAATGGCTATGGAAGAGGTTCGCCAAAGGCTCTAGCATACATTAGGACAAACTTCTTTACCAGTACCTTTTCATTCAACCGGAATGCTGCGCCAGAGTGTTTTAAAGCTCCTATTGTTGCCCAATTCTCCTTCGGATTGTCGTTTTGTCTCGCATTTATGATAATGTATTAAAACAATAGAACAAAAAATTGGATGAAATTCTAAAAGAAAATTACTAGGATCAACTACATGTCAGACTAACCTTTTAACATGTCTTGGGTTCCGTAAGTGAGATTTGGCTCTAATCTTTTTATATACTCACAAGTACAAAACTTACGGTTGATAAGTATTATCAATATTCCGGATGGTGTATTTAAATAAATTTGGAAAGTAACAAACTAATCGCACTAATAACCTGATGCAATGAAAATTTTCCTAAGACAATTTATTAGAGAAAGCAGTAAAACACACGACAAATAATCAAAATCACCAAACGACTTAATTCTTTTATTTCTCAAATTTTAATCCTAAAAGTTTAACTTAATAATTGCTGAGAAAACAAACTATTTTACAGAGTTAACTTCTAATTATAATCAAAACTAAGGTGATAAAAACCAGAAATTTGACAGCAAAATCCCTAGCGAAGTCACCAATTTAAAAACTATTAGAGTTTCATTTCTTAAACCTCCAAAATTTGTTTTTTTTTTTTTTTTTTTGCAAAAATGGTGACAAAATTTGTTTACGATACGCGAAGTCGAACTAATCGGTCTTATAAAACGCTTTAGAGTCACCACCCATTTTCAGGACACAATTTTTAATCTTTCCAAAAATATTTCAATTTTATTCAAAATGATTCCGTTTTAATTTTTAAAAAGCATTGAATTTAAGAGATTAGGATAATGAGGTAATGTACAACAAATTAAGTTTCACTTAATTTTCTGTAAAAAAATTAGCATCTATGGTTCTTTTTAATTTTCAAAAATTAAGTTAAATTCCTATTATACAGAAAAAATCATTTTTTTATTAAAACTAGCTATGTTCCTAATTGATGATAAAAATCATTTGCGATAAAAATAAACATTCATATTCATAAAGTAATAAATAATATGTATAACTAAAATTATTCTTTATCCACTTAAGAAAAAATAATTACATTTTGATCTTAAAATAATTACATTTATCCATAAAAATTCCAAACAGTTATAAATTTTCCCATGCAAAAAAAAAAATTAATAGAACATATAACAATATTTAAAATTGTAAAACAACCTCTGATTTATCTAATGTTCACAAAAATTACATAAAAGTATAGAAAAATTATAAAATAGTCCTAAAGTCAAAGTGAATTACAAAATGGCCCTCAAAGCTCACAAATTTTCAATAAAGCATCCAAAACATGCAAGAATTATAAAGAGGTCCCTATATTATAGAAATTTACAAAATAGTCTTAAGACATGAAAAATTATAAAATTTAATCTCTAATCATGGCAAATGCAAAATGGTTCCTAAATCTCTTTTTTATCCAAAATGCACATATAAAATTGCTATTTAATATCTTAAGTCATATTTCAATGTCATATTCTCAATTCTAAATACTATTTTATTCATGCAAATTGTTATTATGATGCCAATTCTATCCTATAAATACCTACATTCTCGTTTAAATGCAAATTACATCTACAGTGTCAATCTAAAAAATGTAATCCTAATTATTTTTTTTTTATAAAAAAAAAAAAAAAAAACAGCACTTACCAATACGATGAAACAATAACAGCAGCTTATCAAAACAATAACAATAACATATGACACTTAAAAAAATAACAGCATTTGACAATGGTTAACAATAACATATGACACTTAAAAAGAATAACATTGTCAAATACAGAAGATTAATAGACTATTATGCAAATTATCGATTAAAACAGCACTTATCTATAGTGTCAATGGATATTATGCTTATTTATAAAATTAAAAAAAAAAAATAGTAGCTGGGTTTCGAAACAGAATAGCAAAACTGAGTTTCGATCACAATCACAAAACAATAATTTATGATGCAAAAATCACAGTTGCAAACAAGACTGATCAAATCTAAAGCATAGGGTGCAGATGAACATGAAGACAGACAGACCATACACTAATATCAACTGAGTTTTTAAACATTAACAGAAATTGCAGCAACACAATCTCGGCAAAGATGAACTCAAAAGCAGCAAGTTCAAGAATCAAAGATCAACATTTAAATTGAAATTGATAACTGAAATTGAAAGATCAAGAGTTGAACTTATAAAGAAATTGAAAGAAACATCAACAGCCTTATACCAAACCAAATAAACAGAAACAAAGTTATGAAACAGAAACAGAGTTGTCCATTTAAGATTCACAACTTATTCAAATCAAAATGAAGCTTTAAAACTTGCAATCAGAAACAGATTTATGAAACTAAAAATAAAAAGGGAAGTAATCACCAAAACATCACAACTAAAAAAAAAATATCATGAATAAGAGCATACAGGATTCGATACTGGAAGTGAAAAAATGAAACACACATATGCAAACACCAATCAATCAGGTTCCCAGATGGCATTAATCATGATGAATAGAAAAGCACAATTTAAAGCTAAAGTTAAGAAGGTTACCTCGGAGCCCTCAGAGCTGCTAATCCAAGTTTTGTTTCGGTTCTGCTTCCAGATGTTTTTGGCTGCTTCGCCGACCGGTCCTTCGCCGGAATGGTTTTCGAGATTCGAATGGATTTCGAATTTCAAAGTTCAGACAGAACTTGAAATGGATTTAACTCTCGCTTCTCTCCTCTGTTTCGAATTGATTTTGAACAGATGATGGTGAAGCTTCAAACGATTTTTGTATTTCAAAACCTTTTTCTTTTTTTTTTTTTTTTTCTCAAATGGGTATTAAAATTAAAGAAGAAGAAGCACCATTAATCTCTCTCCCCAAAAAAACCAAGCAAGAAACTCCCCATTCCAATCTGTTTTCAATTCTAAACAAGAAAACATAAGAATGGAGGAATTATTTCTGTGTATATCTGATCCAAATTTGGTTAGTGTTTACAATTAAATAGAATTCCTATTTTTACTCAGTTTCTGTTTCAATTTATTCTGATTTTTCTGTTTTCTTTCCTGCTTACACTCCCCCTCAAGCTCGGGTCTCCAACAGCCAGCTTGGCGAACGACTTATTGTTACTGCTTTAGTCAGTATACTCACCAGTTGCTCTTCAGATCGAATGTAAGGCAGACGGATAACTTTGGTTTCAATTTTTTCTTTTATATAGTACCGATCAACCTCAACATGTTTCGTCCGGTCATACTGAACTGAATTTTCTGATATGTTTATCGCAGTTTTGTTGTCACACATTAACTCACTAGTGTTTGACACAAAACCAATTTCCTTCAATAGTTTTTTAAGCTAAAGAACATCTGTGAGTCCCCTGAAAATTCTTCGGAATTCAGCTTTAGCTCTCGAAAGTGCAACAAACTTCTGCTTTTTAATTTTACAAGTGACTAGGTTACCCCCAACAAAGGTAAAGTAGCCTGAAGTTGATCGTCTATCAACGGGATTACTTGCCCAATCAGCATCAGTGGATGCTTGAATTTCCAAGTGACCGTTCTTCCAAAACATTACACCTCTACCTAGAGATCCCTTTAGGGACTTGACAATCATGAGTGCAACTTCCATATGGTGTCTTTGCGGCTTATGCATGAACTGACTAACTATTCCCACAGCGTAGGTTATATCAGGTTTGGTATGAGATAGGTATATGAGTTTTCCTACCAACCTCCAGTATTGCTCACGGTCCGCTAGTTCAATACCTTTTATGAAATGTAACCCATGAATTATCATTATTGGAGTGTTTGCAGGTTTACAATCCAAAAGTCCAGCCAGCACATTTCTTTTTTTTTAAGAAATGGAAATCCCTTGTCTCGACCTTGAAACTTCTATTCCAATGAAATATTTCAGATCTCCGAGATCTTTCATTTCAAACTCTTTGGAAAGATTTTCCCTCAGAGCATTCATTTCTTCCTTATCATTTCTAGTAATAATCATATCATCTACATATATGATAAGGCATATTACAAACTCTTCTCTTTTTTTGAGGAACAAGGTATGATCGGAGTTACTTTGATAATATCCATACTTCTTCATGATTGTAGTTAACTTCCCAAACTATGCTCTTGGAGATTGTTTTAAACCATAAAGTGCCTTTTTTAGTCTACACCATTCTCCGGAACGGAAGTCTTTTGAAAAACCTAGAGGAGCCTCCATGTAAACCTCTTTTCTAAGGTCACCATGTAAGAACACATTTTTCACATCATACTGATACAAAGGTGATGGGTGTCGAATCCACCAAAAATAAAATTTGCTCTTCTTACAAAATAAAACTTGTAAATAGGATGAGAATGGTCAAACCCTAGGGACTAACTTGCCGTGAATAACTAGAATCGAAAAAAAAATAAAGGGGAATTAAAAATTAAAAAGGAACTGATTAATTGAAAAATTAAAATAAGCGATAGAAATTACTAATAAATTGAAACAATAGGAAATGAATTTAGTTAAGGCATGCCGCGGCGCGAAGTTCGATTCGATTGATCATTGATTCAATAATGGTTCCTTAATTCATATTACAGATAAGTTATAAACAGGAATAACTTCAACCCAACCAATTCTACCGTAATAATAGTTTGCTAAGATACGATCTAATAACAACCCCTAATTAACTAGCAATCCTAAGTACGACGAAGGATTTAACCGTTAATTGCCTTAAAATCTAGTAGAACCCTACCCAGATTAACAGAAATTACAAGCATCCATTTAAATTTGATTATATTCTTCCTTAACACAGCCCAAAAGGTTCTACCCAATCAGATTATATTAATTACTACTCTATCGATCTAACCAAACAATTACGGATTTGATTCAATCGAATAGCTACGGAAATTGCTATCAAACAAAACAATGGATCCTGTTAATTCATTCAATAGAAATTCGCTAGGGGATATATTTTCCCAATAAATCACAAAAAGAATATAAATGCAACATAAATTAAGAAATTCAATTAAGTTCAATAATCTCACTACCGAAATCAAACTTCTACCTTGGTTTAAGCCTTAACTGAATAAGAGAAATTAGCACGCATGGCTACAACAGAAAACATGATGAAGAAGAAGAAAGAATTGAGAAAATCAGCTGTTTAGACTTCAATACCGTAACCCTAAGTTAGATGGCAAAAAGTGTGTATAGAAAGCCCTAAAACTGACTTAAATACATCCCAAAAGGTAGGGTCAACTAATATAATAATAGGACCACTAAAATTAATAATAAATCGGTCTTTCAAACTTTAAAACGAGTAGAAATAACCCTTAAAATATTTCGAACCATCAGCCCTTTTAAAACAAATTGCGTCTCTCGTTTTCCGCTTAGTTTCGCCCACGACTAAAAATCGAACTGTCTTGCTCTTTGCATTCCGAAAAAATTCAGCAGCTTTAATATTTCTTCAAAACGCTTCAATTTTACTCCTTTTCGCTCCATTCATGCCAAATCCAACTTTCCTAACACAAAAGCAATAAATCAACTAAAACCACATTTTTAAGCACAAATAACGCAAAATCAACACAAATATAACAATAAAAACAAGTTGGATTTGCATGCTATCAAAAGGCCAGTCTAGGTTTGCTACAACAGAAAATTGAACACAAATAGTGTCTATCTTTGCTACTGGAGAAAAAGTCTCAGAATAGTCTATGCCATAGGTTTGTGTATAATCTTTGGCAACCAACCTTGCCTTGTATCATTCAATGGTTCCATTTACTTTATATTTTATGGTCAATACCCATTTGCACTCAACAGATTTTTTTTCCAGTCGGTAAATATAACTTTTTCCAATGTTTTTTTTTTCAAGGGCCTTCAGTTCAGTTTGCATTGCCTATCTCCACTTTTCACTGTTTTGTGCTTCCTCCATTGTGCTTGAGATTTTGTTTGAGAATGTTAAAGTATTAAATGCCTTTCCTTCCCCCTTTGACACATTTGCTACGGGATACCTTGACTTTCGAGGCTCATATTCTGGTTCGTACTGTTTCGATGGAACCCTTTGTTGCTTCTCGGTGGAAGAGTGTATTTCTCTTGTATCTCAGGATTTTGATTTTCCGCCACTGCAGGATTAGAGTTCGTACCAGGAGAATCGAAAGAATCTTAAACAATTCTAGTTGGAGGCAGTCTGCGGGGGCGGAGGGGCAATGATGTGATTGAGCCTTCCTCTACCTCGGATTGCAAGACTTATAAGTCTAGACTAGAAGGTATAGCATTGATTATTTAATTTTGTTGAGATGATGAGATTCTAGTTGCTGTTATTTTCTGTGGCTTTTGTGTTGAGATTGATGCTTTGGAATAGTTCCAGTAGCTGACTCATGTTGACAGGGCTACTAGTTTTCCTTGTCTCGGTTGTTCTTGTAGAAGAAGCAGAACCTCTTCTTCCATTCTCAGGTAAGTTATGGTAGGTGATGAGCTAATGGCTTCTGTTTAGGTCTTAATGACCAATTGCCAGCTCTGATACCATGTTTTCAATTCTAAACAAGAAAACATAAGAATGAAGGAATGATTTTTGTGTATATCTGATCCAAATTCGGTTACATATTTATAGTGTTTACAATTAAACAGAATTCTTATTTTTACTCAGTTTCTATTTCAATCTATTCTAATCCTTCTGTTCAATTTTTATTCTGATCTTTCTGTTTTGTTTCCTTATTTTGCAGGTCTCTGCTTACACAATCCTCTTCTCTCTCTGCTTTTCTGAAAATCAGAACCACCCCTTCTTCCACTCTTGCTTCTAATTTTGTACCCCAAGCAGATCGCATCTTCCTTTGCTGTCTCCCACGTGCCATCCTTATTTTTCATTGAGTCCAGGCTCTCTCCACGTCTCACCTTTCTGTTACACAAACAGACAAAAGACAGCTCCCCCTTCTTGCTTCATTTTGAGCCTGTACGAAGGAAGACTCTCTCTCTCTCTCTCTCTCTCATTGTTCTTTTTGATCTCCCTCATACATATTCCTATTTTTCATTTTCTGTTTCGTGTTTTGCTTTCAATTTCCCTTTGTTTCTTTATCGTGTTTTGTTTCTTTCATTTTGAAGAAAACAACTCAGGCTAACACACAACGTTTTGATTTGTTTTGTCATATTAATTTATTTAAAAAATGGCACAAAAGGTGAGTATTGGGTGATGAAGAGCTGGTACTAGCTCGAAACGAACCAAACTGGTTCGATTGGATTGGTTTTAGTTCAATTATAAATTAATAAATTAAAATTAATTTAATTTAAAAATAATTTTACGCAAATCGAAAATGCTGAAAACCAAAAAAATTGAAAAAAGATCGAAACCTTGGTTCTGAAAATTATGAATTTTGAGAAAAAGACCATAAAATTCGTGATTGATGCGCAGGGCTCAAATTGATGGCTCTGTAGTGGATCAAAGTAACAAAATAATATTGGCTATTAGAACTCCGAATAGAAAATTTGCTAAATTAGCAATTATTGTACTGTTATTGAACATTTTGCTTTTTTTTTTTTTCTATGTTTGTATCTTTTTGTATTTGTTTTGTACATTTTGTATACATGTTTGAATACGTTTTCTCTTATCGATTGATTTGCTGTGTTTTTTTCATTCAAGAAGTATAAGAATTGGTGCTGTTATTATTTTTTATTATTAAACTTGTATTGTACTTGTTTTCTACCTGTTTTATAGATGTTTTGTATTTTTTTTATTTGTTTTGAACATTTTCTATACTTTTTCAATACATTTTCTCTTATTAATTAGTTTGTTGTGTTTTTTTTTTTTTTTTTCAATCAAGAAGTATAAGAATTGATGCTATTATTTTTTTTTTATTACTGAACTTGTATTGTACTTGTTTTGTTCATCTTTCGTATTTGTTTTATAAATGTTTTGTACATTTTTTAATATATATTTTGTACATATTTTAAATATAATTTATATTTTTTTTTAGGCTGTGTAGTGAAACTTGCAATTGCTATGAAAAATTATGCAACAAGCTCAAAATTGGTTTGGTTCTTCATTTCATAACTCTTTGTTGCTTTTTGATGTTGGTTGTAATATCTGCATATATATATTGAAAATGAATACTTATTATTTAATTTATTACTGTAACTATTACATTATAAAAAAATAAATGTTGTCCAAAATATTTTTCCTTTTTAATGAATGGGAAATTAAAAGGGAAAAATGAATAAAAATTAGATGATATGACAAGTGTGCATCTAATAAAAATTGACAATTATTATTAGAAAGAGAAAAAGAGTGGGTGGTAGAGGGTCCCTGAATTTTCTTTTAAAAAAAAAAAATTATTTCTGTTGGGGCGTGAAATTTAGTATTGAATATGTTACTTTGTTATATTTTTATTACGCGTGCGTGGTTTAGTTTTGAGAGTGAAGTGTGTTTTATTTTTCCTACCTTTTAGTTTAATATTTTTAGCACTAGTCCTTTTTTCCTCCAACTTTGTAATTTTTACGTTAGTTAGTGTTTTAAGTTTGTTTTAAGTACTAATTTGAAAAGAGGGTCCGAATCCCTTACTACCCCTTTTTTCAAACTCAACCTCATTCCATCTTATCCTAGCTTAGAGGTGGCTACAGTCTGGATCGGGTGGTTTTGGGCTGCAGTCCGATGGACAGCGGTTAATGATGGTCAATAGATATGACCACAGGCCGCGTCGAAACGTCGGCTGTTTCAACTCGACGATTAACCAGCCCAGCCCTCGCCTAACCAAAACCGTAAGGGGAACGGTTCGATTAAAGTTCAAGTTATTTTCGAACCATGAACCATATTAAATCGAAACCATCGACAAACCGTACTTTGAACCGCCAGTTAACCGTTTTTAAAAATAAAAATAAAACAACCGGCCGACCCACTAGTTCGGAGCCGGCGGGTCGATTCAGGTTCACTTCCTCCTCTAACCATGGCCCGGTGGGCTAAGACCCGTAACCGGCCCGTGACTATGTCTAATGGTGGAGGACCGGTGACCTGTAGTTCGGAGCCGGGCCACGGTTAACCTTGGTTAATTTTGGGCTGGTTAACCACCAGTTTGGCTGATTTTTTTTTTTTTTTTTTTTTGCAAATTTTTTATGTGGGGAAAAAACATTAAACAAAATTTGTAGTGTCCAATTTTTTATAAGGAATTTTTAGAATTTTTTAATTTCATTGGGGAAAAATTGAAATTTAACAAAAATAATAGATTTGTTTTTTGACACAAACATTGAGGATTTTATAACTTTTAAAACATTGCCCTTATATTAATTTGGGATAAAAGATGGGAGGTGGAATTCGCCATGGAAATTAAGGGGCGAAAATTAAGGTCATTTTGAGTGAAATTGTTAAAATAAAATAGCCATGTAGGTGGAACAAGCACTTCAAATATTCCACCAACTTATAATTAACATGCAAAATGTTTAATTAGGCCAAAATGAAAGGGGTTAGAATGAGAGAAAGTGATGGTGATACAGATGAAAACACATTGAATATTGAAGATTATAAAGGTGAAACATTGTCATTCCTATTTAGAGTCGAGTTAGAGAGCATTTTCTCACATGTATGTGAATATTTTATATTTTATGGTTGCAAAGCATGTCATACGTATTTTTTACAATGTTTTGGTGCTTATTAAAAGTAATGCACACTAAAACGTTTTGAGTTTGAATCTTTATTGTAAGTGAGGGCCACCCAACCTATTCTTAAAAAATAAATCCAATTTTTATTTTAATTTTAGAGTAAGAATTATTTTTTATTTTAATTTAAAAATGAACTCATTATAAAAATAAAAAAAATAACATTTAATTAGTATTATACTGCTGTTCTATAAGTATACAAAAAAATTGTTGAATTGCTGCTATACTATTTTTTACCATTATTATATAGGTATTATTTAACTACAGTTGTTGTATAACTATTGTATAAATTTTATTCCAAAATAATTCGTTTTTCTTATTTTTTTTAACAAAAGATCTGAAATTATTATTAAAATTTATTGAGTTTATTTATTCTATTTTTTTCTACCTTATGTTCATTTTTCAAATTAAAATAAAAATAGTTTATTTTAAATATTTCCCTTAAATTCGAAAAGAAAAACTATATGTTTAACAAAAATAAAAATTCCCATGGAGCCTTTCCTTTTTTTTCACTACAATTGGATAACCTTTTGCCAAATCAAATACTAAACTCGTAAAAATTGGTCATTTCTAACATTTTGCACCCAAATCACATCGAGCAAAATGTATGTGAAATTAACTGACTTCCTGCGCAAGCTGAAACGTTAGAAGTCATTAAAATCTTTATATTGGCAACACAATTTATTACATTAATTAAGAAACAATTTTTGTTAGATTATGAAAAATATGAAATTAATTATCCATCGGCCGCTCTTTAAGATCTATGGAGCTTTGATATTTTATTTTGTCTACGTATGTTCATTAGAATAAAGAAGAATTAAAACCCACATAGTTCTCTTACTTTAATTGAATTTTTGGAATTCTAATTTTATTTTTTTACCTCAATTTTCGGTGACAGATGAGCTCTCGGTAATTTCCGAACTCTCATCGAAAAAAGAAGTCCAAACATCTTGTTTTCGTAAATCAGCTGAAGCGCAAGCGCCGACGCAAGCTTGTGCTTTAAGGTTCTCCGCTTTGAATTGAATTTTTTTTTTTTTCCGAAAAGAGAAGGTCGCAGACTCTAAACGCTTGCTCTACCACGACTGTTGAAACCAGCGTCACCAAAACTTCTTTTGCAATTTTCATCAGTATTAGAAATGTATCTTCATGTCAGCTCACATTCGAAAATGTCGAAATTGATCACATCAGTCGATTGACCTACAAACTTAAATTCTATGGGTAGGTATTTGTCAAGTTCCGGATAGGAATTTGTGGCCTTTTTGGTGTTGGAAATAAATAAATGACATTTTATTTTGGACCGATGTCCCACTCGGTCGGATGGAAGCATAACTCCCTCCAAGGTCAGTAAATGTAACCGAAGCATTATTTGAAAATTTAAAAAATAATTCATTACTTGTTTTCTAGTTTGATTAACAAGATTAGAAATATTTACTTGTTCATTGTCAAGCAATTGTAAATTGTCATAATAAACTTTTAAAATTGTTTCTAAAACTTTTAGTCTACACCTAGGCTAAAAAATAACTGAAAAAAAAATAGATGTGGAATATTTTTAAAATAATTTAACCATTTAGTTTTTATAATTTCAACATAATCTTTTAAATACTTATTATTTTTAAACATATGTAACTTTATATTACGTTGAAGAAAAATATGCAATGTTGATTTATAAATATGACAAAAAATATTTGTAGAATCATTAAAAACTTGTAATAAATTAATAATTTAGTTACAAATTTCCTCACATTGTGGATAAATTACAATGTCATGATTTTCTTGTAAATTATAAAAAGCACATAATGCATTTTTATATTAATATGACTGTGATAATAAACTATATGTGGAATTCTACCTATGCACAACATCACGATGAAATTTAGTTGGTATCAAATTATTATTCCTACAAAATTTAAACTAATTTTTCATGAATTTTGTGTAATTATAAAAATGTTTAATTGCATTTTTAATAGGTGCAATATGTACATCTAAATATTTTAAATTATTTTGGACACATAAATTAAAAACATGACATGCATATCTAATATGAATTTTTTGCCAACATTTGGTTGACAAAAATCTTTTAATTAAAAAATGAATGCAATATTAGATGCAGCATTATCAAAAGAAAGAGTCAATATTTTTTCACTAATTTATATTCATCTAAAATATTTATGAATTATTTTATAAATATTTGCAGCAGTATGTATTTCGTTAAAAGTACGAAAAACAATCTTTTTTTTTTTTCAGTTGTCAATCTTTATCAATATAATGCACAATACCAATTATTAATCCAAATATCAATTCAAATTGAAACACAATCATACATAGCAGCAAATTGAAAAATTAAGATTTTTTACCTTTCTTTGTACAAAGCTAAAATATTTCTTTTTATTATATTCCTAACAACACATTCAACTACTGGATTAATTTAACTACGGGATTAATACATGATTTTAAAATTTTGATAAATTCACATTTTTACCAAAAGAAAAATTTTTAATTTTTCAACACAAATAAATTCAGCTAAATCTCTTTTATAATTTTTTTTCATTAAAAATTTGATTTTTAGAAATTGCATATCCGAAAATTTGTGTTTGCGTTTTTTTTTTTCCTAAGAACTCCGTGGGATGCTTCGCTTCCAAATGCCTCTTCATTGTTCCATATTCTCTGCCGTGTTTCTATTTGTAGCGAGTATTACAATACTTGCAAATTTGGAAATATTCGTTATTTCCAACGGATTTTTTTCTAAAATATTGTGACACATTAGTTGTGTGCTTTTGACAAATAAATTGCTCTTGTTGTGTTTCGACTTTTTCCCCGATTGTATTTCATCACTATAAAAAAATTTGAAGAATATAAATTAATTCAAAAAATAAAGTAAGCTGAATTATTTTTATAACAAATTAAGTGCAAACAAAATATAACTTAACTAAAAAATAAGTGCAAAAAGAAATTAATTTAAACAATAAAATAAAAACATACCGTTTTTGTAGTTGCGACGGTGTTGGTGGTGGTTGTATCTCGGTACTTGGATTTTGACAGGACTCTTCAGTTGTGAAGTTGTCCATCGATATTGGCGAATTTATCGGAACCCCACCAATATACATATGGGCTCTTGTCAGATCGGGAGGAAAATCAAAGAAATCGTGTGTTATCCGGTCTCCAATTTTTTAGATTTACAGTTCCTTACTTTTTCGTCTGGCGGCGCGTGATCCGGGTTGAGATATTTTTTTTAATTGAAATAAATAAAATTAATATAATTTGAGAAACGTAGTAGTAGAATAAGTATAGTAGAAATTGCAAAGAGAAAAAAAAAAAATATTAGTACTAAGAGATTTAATGAAATGTATGAATAGAGTATTAATGAAATGTATGAAGAGAATTGTTAGAGAATTTTTGTGACTAAAATGAACCAATCCAACTCCAATTTATAGATAACGCATATAAATCTGTTGGACATAAAATAACCTCTAAATATGAGCGTTAATTGTTGTTGGGAGAGGCAAAATTGTCCAAAAATTACAAAAAAAAATTGAAACAGTTGGCCCAAATCAAATCGGCGAGCTGGCCCGGCGGTTCATCCTCAGTTCAGCCAACATTCAAAAACCAGGGTGAATCGACAGTTCGGCCAGGCTTGTCAACGGTCACCTAACCGCCAGTTCAGACAAGCCGGTTTTCCAGTCCAAATCAGCAGTTAACCCGTAAAAATAAAATAAAAAATAAAAAATAAAAACTTGCTGGCCAGTTAACCGGTAGTTTTGGATGCAGTTCGGGCAGTTCGATCGCGGTTCTGATTCAATACGAGCCACGGTATAGAAAATGTTTGAACTTGAACCGAATCGCTCTCTTACGGTTCCGATTTGAGGGCGGTTTAGTTATGGTTAACCGGCGGAGCAACACCTCCGATTTTTCCGAGCCGAAACGGCTCATGGCCACCACCGTGTAAACTGATGCCCACTTTATTCTCAAACCACCTCTGGATTCAGAGTTGACCCTCCACAAACACTTAAGCTCTTTTCTCCCTCATGAATTATTTGTTTTCAGCTTTCTAGTTTCGAGTACAATTCAATTTTACTTTGAATTCAATTAATATCTTCCTTACGTTTAAAAACTATTTTTATCTTTTCATCCTATTATATTAATTAATTGGACCAAGTATACGGTAAAATTTCCCAATGGATAACAATTGTATCTCTCTACCGTATTATGTATCAATTGAAATAAATAATAATAAAAATAATATAGTTTAGTTTCCAAGGCTAGAGAATAAATACAAACCTCTTAACTTTACATTACGTGGATGATCATTTTAGCTTATCCCTTCAAGGTAAACCAAATATAAATAGCAGGAGCTCATTTCATGCAAGTATGCAACTAAGAAATATGGGTGTAATAGAAGCACATAACGTGCAGGTTTTAGGTAGGGGAGAGCAAAAGGTGGTACTATGTAATGGCAATGGAACAGATCAATCGATCTGGAAATATGTAGTGCCATACCTACTTGAGAATGATTATAGTGTTATTTTGTATGATAATATGGGTGCGGGTACCACAAATCCTGAGTATTTTGATTTTGCAAAATATTCAAACATTGAAGGGTTTGTTTCAGACTTAGTAGCCATATTAGACGAATTAAAGGTCACCTCATGTATTTTTGTTGGCCACTCACTTATGAGCATGGTTGGTGCTGTTGCTTCTATTTCTCATCCAAATCTCTTTTCCAAACTTATCTTCCTCTCTTCCACTCCCAGGTAATTTCTAAATTTCCAAATCTCTTTTTTTTTAATTACCTATTTAAAATATTGTTTGTGCTATATTAATTATAATAAAGTTTTAATTTTATTGGATTGGTACAATTAATATGTTACGCTTATGTGTATCGAAATAGATAGTTACAATAACTCTATTAGAATTTATTTTATTTGAACGAATATCATAGTATATTCGGATCATAGTATACTATTCTACTAAAAACAAAATATCAAGCATATATTTTACAAAATACGTAGTAAACGTATTAAAAAAACAATTCTTAGTACAGCAGAGGAGATTTGCTTGGATCAAATCGAGAACCTATTGTCCTAAGGGTAGAGTGTTTACTCTAACTTCCACTTCTACAGTAAACATATTTTTTGTTCAATTATTTATTATTTAAATTATAGTTTTACATAATTTTTGATTATTTTTTATTTTTATTACATCATATATACAGTGTTTCATATTTATTATTATTATAGAGATAGATATTATTTACCTTTCAAAAAATAGATATTATTTCAATAATATTTACAACTTATAAAATTTAAACTATATAATATATAATTAAAAAAATCCAATTTTTTTTTGGAAAAAAAAAACCAAAGACCACAAAATATAACAGATTTGTTACTTAGGTGGTATTTTTAATTTCTTTTCTAATATTTTAGTGATTAATCTACAAACTAATTCTCTCATAAATTTAAAAGTAAAAAAAAAATTATAATAAAATCTCATCATATTCTATTATTTATAATTTATGAAAATATCATTATTTATAAATTTATAAATTTTAATATTTATTTTATATAATTTAATCATTTTATCATGATTATTAAATAAAGAAGTAAATTGTGTGTTTTTTGTTACGGTTTTTTTAAGAATTTTTTTTACGAAGTTATATTTAAAATAATTACGTAGGAAATTCAAAAAAAAAATCATTTAATTAGAAAAATAGTGTAACTTAATATGTAATACGTAAAATATCTTTTACATCGAAAAATATATATATTAAAATATAGTGAATTCTGTTTATGTACATAATAATGAAGAGGACTAGGTTCGAACCTAGTATAGGTTCGGTGTAGATTTCATTATGAGTCAAAGCATAAGATAGGATGGATTTGAAAGACAAAAGCAGAAGGAGCCAAAATAAAGGAAGCTTCCTAGGTTCAAACTTGAAACTAGTGCAGGTTTGGTGTACAATTTTTTATATTTTTAATGGTAAATCAGTAAGTATAATAAGTCAATGCATAAGATACTGTAAACAGGATGGATCTTGAAGACCAAAACAGAAGGGGACAAAATATGTGAAGGGGTACCAAAACAAAAAGGGCCTAAAGTTCAATCCTAGGACCTCCTAATGTTTTCATCAACACCTTCTCTAAATCAGCTCCAACAACTTTTTATATGTATTTAGGGCTTAAAAGCATCCTTAAACTCTTGTATTATAAGGACTTTCAATGTACTATTAAACCTCTCTATTATATACCTGTGTTACACGAAACCTTTTTTATTAAACCTCTCTATTACATACTTGTGTTACACGAAACCTTTTTTATTAAACCTCTCTATTACACACCTGTGTTATACGAAACATTTTTATTAAACTTCTTTATTATATACATGTGTTACATAAAACTTTTTTATTACACATTTAACGATGCATGTAAAAAAAAGGAGCTGAAAAATAAAGATTCAACCAAATTTAAAAAACGACATCGTCTTTAAGTAATTACAAAATTAATTTTTCTCTTATTCTCCACTTTTTTTTTCTTTCACCTATCAAAAATCCAATCTTTCTCCTTCATTAAATAAGCTCTAATTCTTTTACTTTTCAATTTTTCTCAAATTATTTTACATTTAATTTAAATCAATGCCAAGAATAGGTATTCTGGTCGATTATAACAAAAAAACTCTAACTTTCAAAGTACTAAAACACAAAATGATACAAATCTATTAAACTTTCACTAATTATCAACTCTTTTTTTTTAATGGTAAATCAGTAACTTTCATTAATTATCAAATGATTAATAAGTCAATGCATAAGATACTATAAACAGGATGGATGTTAAAGACCAAAACAGAAGGGACCAAAATATGTGAAGGGTTCGAGACAGTAAGGGCCTAAAGTTCAATCCTAGGACTTCAGCACATTATTTAAATGAGCTCCAAGAACTTTTTATATGTTTTTAGGGCTAAAAGCATCCTGAAACCCTTGTATTACGTTTAAACCTCTCTATTATATGCGTATGTTACAAGAAATTCTTATATTACACATTTAACAGTGCATGTTATGTATGTAAGAAAAGTAGCACAAAAAAGTAAAGAGTAAAACGACTTAGTGTTGATGTAATTAAAAAATGCATGTAAAGAAAAGTAGCACAAAAAGTAAAGAGTAAAACTATTTCGTCTTGACGTAATTAAAAAATTAATTTTTTACTTCTCCACCGTTTCTTTTTTTTTATTCTTCACCTATCAAAAACTCAATCCTTCTCCTTCATTAAATAAACTCTAATTCTATTATTTTTCAATTTTTCCTTAAATTATTCCACATTTAATTTCAATCAATGCCAAGCATAACTATTCTGCTCTATTATAGCAAAAGAAATCTGACTTTCAAAGTATTAAAACAAAAATGATACAAATCTATTAAAATTTTTACAATGAAATTGGAAATTGGGTAAAAAATTAGAAATGGATGAACTATAAAATGTTTGATTAGAAGCACTATATTTATTTCAATCTTCTCTTTGATTAAATCTCAAAACATTCATGAGAAAATTTCAGATAACACTTGAGAAAAAGAGCAGACCAAGCTCAGCTCATCTTCTCCGTCATCCGATTTTCTTCTTCCCATCCAACTCACCACCACTGTCGCCGCCATCACCATAAATACCGGATCTTATTCCTCCTATCGGACCTCAACAACACCTAAACTCTTCATGTAAGAAAAGATACAAGTAGCTCTTTGCTTAAAATACCCATTAATTTCTTTTTTTAATCCAAAATTAATTTCAAGCTTATTCCATTCTTTTGGAATCAATAAAAAAATTGTAATTCGTCGTCAGGTAAGAAACCAGAATTTAATAATGACAAAATCAGTCAAAACTACATCTCTCATCATCAACAACAATAATAATAATATTACTAAAACAAATAATTAGTCACAACCCAAAATTTTGATACACGAATATTAAAAAACAAAGAAAATCAAAATCAAAACCCGAAAGAGACGAAGCGTCGCCGCCTGAAACAAGTTCGTTGACGAACGAAGATGGATGATCAACAGGCGATGGAACTAGAGTCGGTTGATGAGAGGCGACCGACAAACGACGAAGGAAATTTTTGGCGACGATGACCTCCTCCGCTACCTGAAATTATGGACGTCGAGACTTCAAGGCGGCGCTGAAGGGGCAGTCGACGCTGGAGGCTTGATGCTCCAATCTCCAATCATCACTATCGCATTTAATTTTCAATCGCAATTTTCAAATTGCGATGAAAAGAATCCTATCGGAGCATCGTTATTTGAGACCAAAAGAGGATTAAAGTTTTAAAATAGTCCTTGAAGTTCTTTTCAGTTTAACTTAAAACCGACATTGTTTTAAGGATTGGGAGGCCGTTCACGCACCTTCCATATATACACGCACAAAACCGTTAAATGGATAAACATAACGATGTGTGACACACCTATGTAGTAAATGGGCTTAATAATTCAACTAGTATAACGAAGGCCTTATAAAAAAAAAGAAAGAGATCATAATACAGGAGCTTCAATATACTTTTGAACTGTATTTAGTATATAACATATTTTAGATCTTGGCATTCTATTAACCAAATATCGAACCGAACCAAATTTACGATTTTTAGTTAACTAAATAAATAATCAAACCGAATGGAACTTTCATATTCGGTTAATTGAATAAAAATTTCTATTGACTTAAAAATATTTAGATTAACCGGTAATAAACGTTTGGTTACCGAAATACCAAAAATCCAATCTAAAAAACAGAACCCAGAAAAGATGAATTTTTTTACTTGCTTCCTATCTCACAAGCCATTGGCAATATTTGTTTTTGGGTTCAGAAATTTTTCACCCATTTGGTATTAAGGGATGCCGCAGCCAGTCAATAGAATTTTAAAATTTTAAGTTAGGTTAGTAGCAAAAGATTAAATTAATTAATTTAACAAATTAGTTCATATTAATTATTTTTTAACTTAATTTTATTTATGTTAAAATTTAATGAGGTGATAATACTTGATTGAACTGGTTTATAGATGATGTAGTAAACCAAGTTCATAAAAGAATTTCTCTTGCAAAAGAGAGTAGCGAAAAAAGAAACGAAACTGAATGTGTGCGTGGGTTTGGTCATTGAACTCAAAAGAATTAAATTTTATATATCTTAGCTAAACGGTGTAGTTTTTATAGGTTTAGTTTGGTATAAACTATATATATATGCCTTAATAAGCTGCAAAGAGAGATTAGCGCCAGTAGGGTGCAAAGGACCCCACTCAAAGTCAAGACAAAAAAATTTTTTGTTTGGTAAAATATTTTTTAATGGAAAAAATATATTAATCAGTGTAAGTTGAATAATGTTTCACCTGGATTACATTGTCAAATTGCACTAGGCTGCTGAGTGATGAGAATTACCTAGGAGGATTTGACGAAGAAGATGTAAAACAAGTGCTTGAAGGTTTGCACTATAATTATAATGAATGGTGTTTGGGGTATGCACCAACCGCGTTGGGCTGCGACATGGACTCGGAAGCTGCGCAAGAATTGTGTAGAACCCTATTCAATATGAGACCTGACATATCCTTATCTCTGGCTCAATTTATGTTTTTATGTGATATGAGAAATATTTTGCCTATGGTGACGGTCCCATGCCATATATTGCAAAGTGAAATGGACAAAGTTGTGCCGGTTGAGGTTTCCAAATATCTACATGAGCATCTTGCTGGCCCATCCATCGTGGAGTTAATGCCTGCTACCGGACACTTGCCGCATTTGAGCTCGCCCAGTGTCGTGATTCCACACATTCTCAAGCACCTTCGCCTTCAATTACCGGTTAAACCTATGTTTTCAATGCAAATGTTTTTTTAAGTGATAATTATTTATAGGTGTGTAAGGTTTTGTATAATATACTCTAAGATCTTTCTATTTTAGAAATTGTATTAATAGGTTCTTACGGTTTCAAAAATTATACTATTAAGTCTTTCCGTCTAGAAACGTCGTTAGTTAATTGAAAAAATCAAATAATTTAGATTAAATTTTTAAAAAATGACAAATTACCCTTTGGTTTATTTAAATCGGACCATGCTAATTAAACTCAATCTTTAAATAAAACCCTTTCTTCTTCGTCCAGATATGCCATTTCAATTAGACAAGAGAGAAACACCGGATCATCATGGCTGCATCTCAAAAAAGTGCCCTGTTAGGAATTCCAATATTTCTATCTAATCTGATTTTAGGGTCACTGAAAGTCATCACAACCTTATTATTTGTGTAAAAATAGATAGATAGAGATGAGATATCCAACATTGTTGTTTGTTTTTGTTTGAAAAGTTGTTTTGAAAATACAAGAACATAAAGAATCATTGACTCTGCTAACAACTAGAGAGACATAAGTCAATTACCCTGAAACCATTCATGTCTCTAGGATCAAAGCCTCATTCTCAGCTAAACTTTTCTCTGCCAAGCACATGAGAAACCCTAGTCGCTTCTTTCTTTCGGTTTGAGATACCTCGCACCTGTTATGACTGACAACTGATATCTGTAACCCAGCAAATTGTGGCTGGTGATGTACTGCAAATTCTTCTCAACTCGCCATTTACAAAAAAGAATTAAATATTACTAAAATATCCTAAAACTAAAACCAATTATAAATTGAATGGGAGGAGCTACATACCTCCGCACACAGGGACATCCGTGAAAAACCACAGGATCCTTGTTGGAGAGTGTCGAGCGAAGAGTCGCGATCCTCTCTCAAGCCCACACATGTGTATCAACCAATCGGTAAACAATTTAAATAAATACACAACATTTTTAAAATAAAATAAAACCCTTAAATTAAAAAATATTACCTGTATCAAGAACAGATACCCTTCGATGTAGTTGCAACTAGTCGCTGCCTGGCACAAGTTGTGGTAGAGATAAGTCAGGACAGCACTACTCCAACTGTATTCCCGACAGGTAGCGGAGTCTTCGAGCATTGGAACCAAAATCAGCGACGTGTTGTTCTTCGAGGAATCGCAGAATAGGAATCCTCCCATCAACCACAACACAAAGCAACGAGAACGCTGCTGTTAAACGTGCTCCAGCACGACGTCCTCCGCAGGCGTCATCAAATGCCCACTGACACAGCGAAACATGATCCTGATCCCCTAGAGATCGGCGTCGGCGGACGCGAAACCGAAGAAGTTGATGAAGTATTGACGCCACCTGAAGGCAAGTCTTTAAAATCGACCGCTAACAGGCTGTCCGTCGATAGGGAGTCCAAGCATGATCTCCACGTCCTGCAGCGTAATGGTCATCTCCCCGAACGGTAGGTGGAATGTGTGGGTCTCCAGCTGCCACCGCTCTGCCAAAGCTGAAAGTAGGGCTCAATCGTAGTAAATGGACCTTATCCTTCGCACTGGCCAGAATCCAAGCTCGTCAATGTAGTCGAGCGTGCGGGGATGCTCATCGTCCAGCTGCTGCCATATCTCCGTGTCCGCTCGTCTAATGCTTAGCGGACTGTCGTATCTCTCTTCGCCGCGAAATACGTGGTCCGATTTATGTTCCCGTTGAAACCTACTCTAATTTCTAAGCGGGGTTTATGTTTCTATTAACAATTATTTTTTAAAAACCTACTCTAAAATAAAATTATTTCTACTTATATTCTAAATTTTAATAATTTTAATATAATATAATAGCACGTAAATTAATTTCTAAACATACATTTTATCTAACATAGCAAATATTATTACTAAAAATATTATACTTCGATAAATATAAATATTATTATTAAATATTATTTAAATTAATTTTTAAACATACACTCTATCTATCAAATATTATCGCAAATATAAAATATAAAAATCATTAAATCTTACAATTAACCTACAATTTTATTCTAATCATACATATTATCCTCATTTAATATTATTACTAAAAATCGACTATAAACTAAACAAATATAAAAAATAAAACTTAAATTAAAACACACATCTTTTTGTCGCAAAAAATATGAACACTCTTCTGTAGCAACTGCAAATGTCCGAAATTTTACTGTTTAAGTGAATTTTGAAAGAGTTGTGAAAGAGAAAAGAAGAAAACAAACTGTTTACATCTTAAGTAAGTTTGCATACCTGGTATGCGAACTATTTTCAAATTTTGAACGCGTTCGCATAACGAATATGCGAACTTATAGCGCGCGCCACGTGCCCTTCTCTAATTCGTCCGCCTTAAACACGCGCATTAATTAGGTTATTAACTTAATTACAGTTACAAGTTTGCATACCTATTATGCGAACTTGTCTTAAAAAAATACAAATTTATTAAGTTCGCATATTTGGTTTGCCGACTATGCTAGTTCTCATATGCGAACATACCCTTTGATGTCAACGTTTAAATTTTTAACTCTCTATTAGTAAATAAAACATTCTTCTCTTCTCTCTCATTTTTAAACTCATCTGGTTCTGCTTCTCTTCCTCTTCACCTGCCGTCTGACTTACACTCACCATCGCCACCACCATTTCTCCGCTGCCTCACCTCTATTTTCCTTCAACGACCAGCTCCTCAGTCTTAGTCTCAGTCGTCGCCTTCTCTACTGTAAGTGACTTCTTAGTTATTATGTAGATTTTAATTTAGGGTTGATGTTGAGATTATAGGCTTTACTCCATTTTGGTTATTTAATAGGTTTAGCAATGGACATAACTGATAATTTATGAGATTTTGATTACTGAAAATCCAATTAGCTGCATTTTATAATTCTAGAAATGAGTAAAACTGCTCTTTAAGGTTGCAATTCACCAAAATATCTCCATAGATTTTGATACCTTCTTTAGGAGCTACAACTACTACATTTATAGGAATTTTCAATTCAGAAAGTCAATTATACTTTGACCCGAAGTACATTACTAGAACTATACCTTAAAATTGTTGAGAACTAACATATTCCTCAAATTAATGGTTGCATCTATTTGAAATAACCTATTCATTGGATTAATGGTTGTATCTATTTGAATTCCACCGCCTATTGCCATAATGTCATTCATCAGTTCAATCTAAACCCCACTTTTAAATATTAGGAAAGGAAATGCTTCTCTATGCTCTAGCGCCTCTCTCTGTGTTTAAATCTATTAAAAAAAAATTAAAATCTGATTAGAAATGTTGAAAGTTGATTAAAGTTGTATTTAAATTGCTTTGAGTTCTATATACAGAAAAATATAATTATTATTTTAATCATCTTGTTTTATAGGAAAGAAATGAAGTTGGCAAGAAGACGATATTACCTTGAACATCACTTTTGGAAGGAAACTTGAGCATTTGTTGGATAATTTGTTTCGTTTGTATTATTTTATGAATAATTGTTTCATTTGCTTCATTTATATGTTTGTTATAGTTCTGTAATATTAAATTATTATGATTTTATTGAATATTAGATTTTAAATGTTAAATTGATAAAAAAAAATTAAAAATAAATTTTCTTAATTTTTGGTAACTCTTAACGAGCTTGATTTTTTTTCGAACTCAAACTCAAATAGCAGCAGGAAACGAGTTCGAGTTGAAACTCGAACTCGAGCTTGAATAGCAACATGAAATAATCAAACTCGCGAACTGAGCTCGAGCTTTCAAATTTTTAAACGAGCTCAAGCCAATCTTTTACTTAGAGCTCACACACGAGTTTGAGCTTCTGAAATTTAACACGAATTCGAGCCGCACAATGCTCGACTCGGTTCGTTTACATGCCTAGATCCATAAAACTATATATGTTTAACAAATATAAATACCATTTTTTTAATTTGAACTCAAAGATTCAATCCATAGCTATATTATATAATATGGGCGGTGACTAACGCAGAATAAATAGTGGGAGATGATGTTGCATTAAATGAAAGTATATTATTTATAACTTTTTTTTAAAAAAAAAAAACATAAAACACAAATTTTTTTTAAGAAAAAATAATGAAATTTGACCTTTATATTAAAAAAATTAAAATGACATCCTTAATATTAAATAGAAAAATGATAAGATGTTGAAATTTTGAGTTAAATTCTTATAACTACAAAACTATTCTTCCATATAGTCCATATTATTACGGAGATACTATTCCAAAATAAAATTAAAAATAATTAACAGTTATCCCAATCTAGCATTTTGGCAGTTGATTCAATTTGAATGCCGACTCAGTGTACCAATATATGCCACCAGGAGTACGAATCTGTTTCCAAGATTTGGAATCAATTTTGTTTTTTTGTTTTGACTAAAGGAATTAGCATCTTTGCATCACGTGTGATCTACACACGTGTTATGCATGCACAAGCACAACGTGTCAAAATGCAGTATAAATTCCACAGGATTTAGACACAAAACAATCAATCTGAAGAAGCACATAACGTACACGTCTTAGGCAAAGGAGACGAAGAAGTGGTCCTTTGTCATGGCGATGGCACAGATCAATCCATATGGAAATATTTAGTACCATACTTAGTTGAAGATTATAGTGTAATTCTACTAATCCAGAGTATTTTGATTTCGGAAGATATTCTAGTATTGAAGCCTTTGCTAATGATTTGGTAGCCATATTAGATGAATTAAAAGGGACGACTTGTATTTTTATTGGTCACTCAATTCTGAGTATGGTTGGTGCTGTTGCTTCCATTTCTCATCCCCATCTCTTTTTTAAACTCATCTTCCTATGCGGTAGTCCTACGTAAACCTATCTTCTTCCTATCATTATGTATAGCCCAACTTAAATTTTTATCTGACATGAGAAAGATTTTATCTATGGTGAAGGTCCCTTGTCATATACTTCAAAGTGAAATGTACACTGTAGTTCCAATGGAAGTTCCTGAATATCTACATAAAAATCTCGGTGGCCCTTCCATAGTTGAGGTCATGCGAACTACCCGTCACTTGCCGCATTTGAGCTCACCGGATATCGTGATTCCGGTCATTCTCAAGGACCTTCGCATTCAGATAACCCGATAAAGCATAATAATTGTTGGTTTTGTATGAGTTTTTGGAGTGTTATATTATATATAATGTCGATTTGCAAGATGTTTTTCAGCATGGTTTGGAATTCAAGATATGTATTAATTTTTTTTAGATAAAATACTGAAAAATGTTCGTTAATGAGAAGATAAAATATTTACAAGTAAAATAATTATTATAAAAACAGATCTAATAAGAAAATCTTTGGTAGAGGCAATTGGTGGCCACAAGTCACATTTCGATGTTTCAATCTGTTTTTCTACGAAATTTACCGAGAAATTTATGTGAATAATTTACTCTTTTCCGATCAATAAAAATCTCCTTTTCAACTTCATGGATAAGCACATCAAGCTAACAGAATTTTTTATTAAAGAGCAAAACTAAACTTAAAAATAAAACAAACTAGATTCTCAAAAGAAGAACACAACTCTTCTAAATAGAAAAATCAAAGTCCACAAACCGATTAACAAAATTGTGTAAAACTGATTTAGAAGAGAAATGAATTCACATTGATTGAAGAATAATTGCAACTTCAGTTGATGAACATGAAATTTACAGAAAATTCTGGAAACTATTACAGAAAGGAAGAAGAAAAGGAAAATTACAATTCATCTAATTCTACTGTATCC
>CANUEY010313851.1:0-35970 GCA_948099555.1 Croton setiger | reverse complement strand
CGAGCTCGGCTCGTTTATTAAACGAGCCTAAATTTTCGGCTCAAGCTCGGCTCGTTTATTATCGATCCGAGCCTCGAGTCGAGCTTTTATCGAGCGAACACCGAGCCGCTCGCGAACGGCTCGGCTCGTTTGCAGCCCTAGAGGCGGGCGACCCAGAGGCCACCAGCACCGTGGAAGGCCTCTAGCCTCTTGGCTTTGGAGGTATGTTAGCTAGGGTGACTTTTGGAGTGGAAGATAAAGAAAGAGAGATGAGAAACCCTAGCAGAGGAGAGAAAATGAAGAGATAAAAACAAATAATCTAGAACAACAAATGAGGAACCACGCGTGGACCCAGCCAGCGGATGGTAAAGAAACAGCGGGTTAGAAATAACCTGGCCCATTAGCGTGCCACCAGAAATAAAAGGAGAGCAGGCGGGCTTCCAAACTAAAACCCAGCCCAACCTCTCAACTCCTAACTTAGTAGATGGGCTAGATTCTATTCATGCCCAACAAAAGACTAATTTTTTCCCTTCTAAAGCATTCCAATCTCAATTCAATTCAAAAAGGAAATGGATTTTTTTTTTTTGTGGTGCTACTGACACAATGTATTATGACATTTATGATTTTCATACTCCCACTGAACAAAAGAGATCCCAAGTTCAGGCTGCGAATGAGCGCCTTGTGTCGGTCAAAGGAGTAGGCAATATTGATGTTTTGCCTTCATTAACATTAAAAAACTATTTTTATGTTCCTGATCTATCTCATAAACTGCTTTCAATAAGTCACTTAACCAAAGAAGTCAATTGTAAGGTTCTGTGTTGGACAGGATATCCAGACAGGGAAGATTATTGGGCGTGGCATTGAACAAAATAGACTGTATCATGTTGAGGAAGTCAATCAACAAGGTACCACAATGCTTGCTCATGGAACAACTGAAAGACAGTCCTGGTTGTGGCATCGTAGGTTAGGTCATCCATCTCAAGGATATTTGAAACTTCTCTTCCCAAAATGTTTAGTAATAGGCATTTCATGTGGAAATTGTATTCAGGCTAAGAGTCATAGACAGTCTTTTTTGCCAAATAATACAAAAACAGAAGTACATTTTTCTCTTATTCACTCTGATGTGTGGGGTCCTGCCCCAGTTACCGGTGCCAATGATTTTTTATATTTCCTCTTATTTATTGATGATTGCACACGTATGACCTGGGTTTACTTTCTTAAACATAAATCTGTGGTGTTTGATAAGTTTGTCTTATTGTATAGAATGGTTAATACATAATTTCAAACACAAATTAAGATCCTTAGGTCTGATAATGGAGGAGAATACAACCATAAATTCCAAACCTTTGCTAAAGAAAATGGACTTATATATCAGACTTACTGCCCTTACTCACCTCAACAAAATAGAGTGGCTGAGAGGAAAAATCGAATTCTTCTCAAAATCACCCGAGTCATTATGCTTGAATCCAATGTACCACAATATTCGGCCTAAAGCAGTTGCAACTGTAACTTACCTTGTGAACCGCCTTCCTACCAAAGCTTTTCAATTTAAAACCCCACTTGATGTGCTATCCACTTATTCAAGTCTACTAACAGGAATGACCTTACCTCCTTATGCGTTTGGATGCACTGTTTATGTTCATGTTCCTAAGAATGGTCGAACTAAGCTAGATCCATGTGCCATTAAATGTGTTTTTGTTGGTTATGGAATCCATCAGAAAGGGTATCGGTGTTTTGATCCTCTTCCTAAATGATTGTTTACCACCATGGACTGCGACTTTCTTGAAACTGAGTAATATTTCCACACCCAATTCAGTGGTCAGAGGGAGAAATCTAGTATGGTTGACCTACTAAATTGGATGTCCAGTCCAGTACAATCTGAAGTTGTTCCAATAGAGTAAGTAGGCGGTTCCACCGGTTCAACTTTAGATTATATGGAACAATCTGAAAATTCTACAGTGCCAACAAAAAATACATCTTCTCCGCCTGAGGTTAGTAATTCTTACTTTGAAGAACCTTCAGAATTACGTTTTTTGGATATTCCTGTTACTAATCATGCAGCTTTAGAAGAACGACAAACTAGTAGGTATGTTTTACCTCCTAAAAAAACAGAAGGGTCCCACCAAAGAGATATGAACCAGAATATGAGCCTTGTAACTCAAGATATCCGATGAAAAATTTGGTAAGAGTGAATTTATCTAAAACTGCAAGAGAATTTAAAGCTTCTTTGTATTTTGTGAATATTCCAAGATTAGTGGAGGAAACAAAGAATGATCACAGATGGAGACAAGCAATAGTGGCAGAGATGAAGGCTCTAGAAAAGAATGATACTTGGGAAAGGCGTAGGATACCAGCTGAAAAAACACCAGTTGGTTGTAAATGGGTTTTTACAATTAAACATAAAGCTGATGGGACAGTGGAAAGATACAAAGCCAGACTAGTTGCAAAAGGGTACACTTAGACATATGGCATTGATTATTCAGAGACTTTCTCTCCAGTGGCAAGAATTGATACCATTAGGGTACTATTTTCTGTAGCAGCAAACAAAGACTGGCCTTTACATCAATTTGATGTAAAAAATGCATTTCTGCATGGTGACTTAGAGGAAGAAGTTTATATGGAAGCTCCACTAGGTTTTTCAAAAGATTTGAAACCTCAAGAGGGGTGTAAGCTTAAAAATGCACTGTATGGCTTAAAACAGTCTCCTCGTGCTTGGTTTGGAAGATTTACCTCTACCATGAAAAGGTATGGTTATCATCAAAGCAACTCTAATCATACGCTTTTTCTTAAGAAGAAAGGGGAACTGATAACTTTCCTTATCATATACGTGGATGATATGATCACACCGAAAATGACCAACAAGAAATTGTATCTCTGTGAAACAAGCTCTTCAAGGAATTTGAGATGAAAGACCAGTGTAAACTTAGGTACTTTTAGGAATTGAGGTTCTTAGGTCAAATAAAGGGATCTTTATCTCTCAGAAAAAGTATATATTGGACCTCCTAGCTGAAGCATGGATGATAGATTGCAAGGCAGTTGACACACCTATGATTTTTAACCATGGACTTAAGATTACTGAAGGAGCTGAGTTAGTAGATAAGTTACATTACCAGAGACTGGTTGGAAAACTTATTTATCTTTCTTACACTAGACCAGATATTGCTTATGCAGTTGGGATTGTGAGTCAGTTCATGCATAAACCACAAGTAGAACATCTGGAAGCAGTTCACAGAATCCTTCGATACCTGAAAGGATAATCTGGAAAAGGATTCTTGTTCTGAAAGAATGGTTATTTGGACATACATGCATTCACCGATTCAGATTGGGCTGGAAACCCTATTGACGGAAGATCAACTTCAGGGTACTTTTCTATGGTTGGAAACAATCTGGTTACCTGGAGGAGTAAAAAGCAGAAGGTAGTCGCTTTATCTAGTGCTGAAGCAGAATTCCGAGGAATCGCTCGAGGTTTAGCTGAAGTACTTTGGATAAGGAAGTTAATTATAGAGATTTGATTTCCTCTGAAGACCGCTTGTAAATTATTTTGTGATAGTAAAGCAGCAATAAGCATCTCGGAGAATTTAGTGCAGCATGATAGAATAAAGCATGTGGAAGTTGAAAGCCACTTCATCAAGGAAAAATTGGAGGATTGGAGTATATGTCTACCGTTCGTTCGATCTGATGGTCAATTCGCAGACATACTCACTAAAGCTGTTTCTAGAAATTCTTTTAATTGTTTTTTGGTCAAGTTGGGCGTAGGCGATCTTACAATCCAACTTGAGGGGAAGTGAAAGAATGACAGAATAAAAAGGGGAAAATTTTTATTAACTTTATAATTTTGTTTACAATCAATTCCTATTCTTATTCTTATTCCTATACAGATTATTGTAATACATATAAAAGCACTGTAAACAATTTACAATCAATGTACAATTTTCAATTCCAGAAACCCTAGTTTTCTTTTGTTCAATCTAACAGGATCTTCATTTGATGCTTAAACGATGTAATGAACTTGCCGGAAAAGCCATCGGGAATCTTATGTACCACCGCTATAACTCTTTTAGCTTTCATTCAAATGACGCTTAAATCTTTGTAACTCCATGTGAATACGAATTCAATTACAGTAATAGCCATGGTTTTTACCATTGTTCTCTTATTCTATTAAATCCTTGATCTTTCCTAACCATCTGATAATTGCGTAATTGGCATTGATTGACGGCTGGGTATTGGTGGTGGATAAGGTACAAGCGATGGTGTTGAGAAAAAGGAATGAGGGAACATAAAAAAGCAGAAGATGTGAGTTGATTTTGAGTTTTGGATCGAAATAGCAAAAGAGGGAGATGATTTTCCATTATTGTTGATTTTGATTGGCTACTGCTATTGGAACCCATTGTGAAGAGGCAAAGAGAAAGGTGAGAGAGAACAAGGGTAGTATGGGATTAACATTATGTTTTTACGTCTATCTTTTAACTTTTTTTTAATACATAGATGGAAGGACTGTATGGTTCAATTATTCAATAATTAGAAGATCTTAGAGTGTAACATTCAAAATTGAGGAACCTGAGAGTAGGTTATGCCAAACCTCAGGAACCCTAGAGTAATTCTTCCTTGATTTGTAGTATCAACCTTAGTTATTTTACAAAATTTTACATTATAGGAACATGACTTCATGAAAAGGAAAAAAAGATTCTGCTTATCGAACGTTGGAAAGACTTACTTGCGCACAAGAGTTGACTTCATTGGTTTGGTGTATGTGAGCATCTAATACGCGATTGTGTCTAGGCAAGATTTTTCCATGTGACAAATATACAATTTTCTAATATCGAATCATAGTCACCAATTAGGATGGGAATTCTATATTGCAAGATTTTAGAAGTCTTCTCTCATTTTGTGCTTTTGCAAGGAACCGTCAGGATCATTGGTTCTCTCTTTCGTTTCATATTAGTTGATAATGTAGCTACATTCCAATTTGCGTTTTGAACAATGTCATTACCAAAGCAGTTCTTTTCTTTCTCTCCAACATCTACACAAATCGGGTGATTACGTATTAATGTTATGTCAATATGATTAAACAGAATTAATCTCCTGACGATATTGAAGTTGTAGTGATACACTTCTTTTATGAATTTTGATTATGATATCAATCCCGTTCGGATCTAGACTTGATACAATTTAACCTTAATATTATCCAAACATAAGAAGAATTACTAACATGGATCCATAATCAATAACTCTTGAACGCAGCAGAATCTGATGATGAATTATTTTCTTCCCAATACCTTTTGCCTTGATTGATTGTTTAATGGATAAGAATCACTTATTTTAATTTGTCTCTCATATTACCTCTTTTCTTTCCTGAGAGAATTATAGAGTTTATTTCAATGTGTATCTCTGTCATATTATTTGGTACGGGAAGAGGGAATATAATTACTCCGAAATTTTAATATCTCTAACCGAAACCATCCATCACGATATCAACTTTTATATATTAAAATCATATCTTATATAGGACTTAATCTTTTATGATTAAACCTAAGTTACATGGACCATAAATAATAGGAAATATTCTTTTATTCTCCCACTTAGTCCATGTGATAATTTTATGGCTTAATTTATACTTTAAGCATGCATTCTCATATCAAGTCGAACATAGTCTTTAATCAAGTTAGAACTGCTTGAATCATGGCGGTCACAAGTCATTGTGCGACAAGATTCCTTCCATGTATCACAAACAAATTCCAACTCTACGTTTTCTTTTAGATTTGAAAAATACCATGAGTCTCAAAAATTACATGTTATCAAAGAACCATAAATGTATATATAAATCATAATGATAACATGCTTAATAAAGCAAAAACATAACTATAAGTGAATTACAAGTATCATACACAAAGAGCAAACTGTAACTACAATAGCAAGGCTTTGTCTATAATACACCATACGCTCGACGTGGCCAACGAACGCCTTGGGTGACAATCCTTTTGTTAACGGATCTGCAACCATCATATCCGTCCTTATATGCTCAAAAGACACTCTTTGCTTCCGCACTTCATCCTTCACCGATAAGTACTTCAACTCCATGTGTTTAGCACCCTTAGAGTACTTGTCATTCTTTAAGAAGAATACGGCTGCGGAATTATCACAATAAATTCTTAGCGGTCTGGTTATACTGTCAACTATTCCAAGTCCTGCGATAAAATTCTGCATCCACAATCCATGAATAGTGGCCTCAAAGCATGCCACAAACTCAATTTTCATAGTAGAAGCAGCAAGGACAGACTGCTTTCCACTCTTCCATGACACTACTCCTTCAGCTAATAGGAACAGGTAGCCAAATGTAGACTTTCTACTATCCAAAGATTCGGAAAAATTTGAATCTAAATATCTGATGACTTCTAGATGATCGAACCTCCTATATGTAAGCATGTGCTCCTTGGTGCCTTGCAAGTACCTGAGAACCTTGTTAGCAGCTTTCCAGTGATCCATTCCGGGATTACTTTGATATCAACCTAACATTCCAACGTCAAAGCTGATATCGAGTACATGTCTGAACATAGTTCAAACTCCCACGACTGATGCATATGGAATTCTTTCAATTTCTTTTCGTTCTAATTCATTACAAGGACATTGCATTTTACTGTATTTGTCTCATTTCTTTATTAGAACTATTCCTGCAGAGCATTTATCCATTCTATATCTCTTTAAGACTTTATTAATGTAACCTTTCTGAGACAACCTTAACAATCCTTGTGATCTATCTCGAAAGATTTCTATTCCAATCTGTTGACGCTTAATTTTTGCCCAAAATCTAAAAAAAGAAAATACCCAATGATAAAATTAAATGAAGTTGAGGGACAAAAAATTAAAGAGGGATTAAGAGGTTGGTAAGTGAAAAAATCATAAACATTGGCCTAATTTTGGTTGGTTTAAATTTGGACCTTTCGATTAATTAATTAATAAAATATTCATAACATGTACATAAAAGAGAATTCAAGAAGAAAATTTGTGTTAGAACACAATAATTCTCTCTCATTTATGAAGAGAAAAATGTAGGGTTGAGAGAGGAAGACCAAAAGAGAGAGTTTCTAGCTTCCTAGTGAAAAATCAAGGTGTTTTGACTAGGAAATCAAGCGATAAGGCTAAGGTAATTATCCTTTATACTTTGTTTATCATTTTCACTTGTTATTTTGGAATAAAACAAGAATTATTTGGAATAAAACAAGAAAGAAGAGGCTGATGGCATGTTGAGATTTTAAGTAGAAGTTGATGATATGATAAGGTTTATTAGATTAGTAGCATGAAATGATAAGGTTTATTAGATAAGTAGGCATGAAAAGCTTAAGAATAGGTGTAAATAAACATTAGTATGTAAATAAATGCTAAAACAAGTGTTGCTCTTCATCTTAGGATTTATGTTTCATTAGTTAATCAAGTGGAAAATCGAGAAGGAAAGAGAAAACAAGAGTAGAAGTGAGGATAAGAGGAAATAAGGACAAACTTTTGTTAGCTTTTTCATTTGTTTTTCTTTTTTAACAAATTATGTGTTTTTAATTTATTAAGTTGATGAATATGTTAATATTATTTGCTTAATTTATTATAGAACTATTGCGATTAAGAATTAAAAGTGCAGTTATTTGGGAATATAATTATTTGTAATAAAAGCTTCCAGAATAGGGCACATGCGGAACCAGTCACTTTAACTTAAAATTTACTAATTTAATGATCAAATTAAAAATTCAAGTACAGTAATTAATTTTAGCTGACCATGAGATTTAGAAAAGATATGATTATAGTAGCACTAGACGTGCAATCTGAAAGCATGAGTCTGGATAAAAATAGACTTACAATTATAGCACGAGTTTTGATTAAATTATTAATATAATTAGTGGTACGATACATTTTTTAATCTCTATATATTAGCTAATTATAGAATCTAAAATAATCTAAATTAAACATGTAATAAAAAAGTTATGTTCAAATTAGTGAAACAAGTACAGATTGCCCAAAAAAATTGCAGAGCTACCTTAGAAAACTTTCTGAGAATTATGTATAGCTCCAATTAGCTGAAATTTATATTGAAGGTAATTAAGTGTCTAGTTTAAGTATAAATAAGATTCACCTCAATTCAAATTATAAAAATAAAGTTATGAATAAATTAGTAGGTAGTGCACAAATTGAGATATGTAGGCAGCATGGGTAATTTTTTAAAATACAACTAAAAATTATGTGTAACTATTTGAGAATTTTACCAAATAAATTTATATGTTTCTATTTAATTAGAAATAAAAATTATTAAATTTAGATTGGCAAATAAAAGTTATTGAATAATAATGATAGCGAAGTCGAGTAAAATTGAAATGTGAGCTTTTGACAAAAATTTATCAAGTAAACTAAATTGAACATAAATGAAAAAAATTAAACATTCTAATGGATAAAAAGGGAATAAAATCTTTTTAGGTATAAAGTAGTCCCTAGAAAAACATTTATGCTGACTTTTATAAAATACACATATAATATTAAAATCGGTAAAACACTATTCATTTGGTAAAACACTATTCCTTTGGTCATTCACTATTCATTTGTTCATTCTAATAAATTTTGAAATTGCGTTCAAACTTGTAAACTACTAAATATAAATGTTAATTAAAATTAAGAAGTCACATGTGATTATACATATTGGAATACATATATATAACAGTCAAATAGTGAACTATAACAAATAGTCATAGTCAGTTGGTAAGATGAAATTTGACTTTTCTTATATGTGTATATATTTATATATGGAATATACATAAGATTATATAAGAAGTATATATTACATATACGGAAGTATAAGTGGTATATACGAAAGCTTATATGGCATATATGTGTATTTGTATAAAGTATATATAATATATACACGAATAGTTGTGAAAATTTATTAACTGTTATATGAAATGTATATGCTCTACTTGGTAAAAAGTAATACTGGTCTAATGAGGGTTCGGCATGTCATCCTACTAGCAGTACCATCTTAATGGTTTCGGCTGGATGATGACAACTAGTCATTTGAGGTAAGACCATGTGTTTATATTGTGTGAGGTCAAGATCGTAACAACTAGTCATGTGAGATTAAGACCACGTTCCATTATGTGTGATACCAAGACAATGACAGCTAGCCATTTGAGGTCAAGACCACACATAACTCATATGTCTATATGAGATCTCATTTAGGATCGATTTATTCTGAATTACCTTATGGAGCAAATAAAATGTAAAGAAACAAGAATAATAAAACAGTAAAAGTAAGTAAACAGAGAGTATTAAATAATAAATATAGGAAAATACTAAAACTAGGCAGGACGTTTACTAATAACAACAATTAAGTAAATAGGTAACAACAATAAATGTAGGAGATAAAGTAAGAAAGAATAAGTAAGAAATTAATTAATAACATGTAGGAGATAAAGTAATAAAGAGTAAGTAAGAAATTAATTAATAACAGTGAGATAGTAGAATCGGAAAGTAAAATACAACAAGTATTAAATGAAAAATATTTTGAGAACATATGTGTGCTTTTATACTATGTTTCAACCATTTGTTATTTTTAAAATGTTACTTGGTTTTATATTTTATGGATATTGTTGACGCTTAATTTTTGCCTAAAAAAATAATGGATGATGATAATGCCTAAACTTGATTAGATTTCTAGAATTATAAAGAAGCTCAGTTTCTCTTTGTTTTAAAAGAAAAAAATTTAAATGTTTTTAATCCCAAAAATTTTCCTTAAAAAATATTTGAGTGTTTGATTTAAATTTCGAATTTTATAGTTCTTAAAAAAGAAAATTTAATTTTAATTTTAGTTTAATTTTATTTCCTTAATTTTGATTTTGATTTTTGTTTGTTTTGATTTATTTTCAATTTCAAAAATAAAAATATTTTCATAAAAATAAAAAAAATTAAATTTAGTTTTAAAGAAGAAAAGAAAAAAAAGAATTTATTAAGAAAGAAATTAAAAGAAGAAGAAGAAGGGAAGAAATTTGAAGAGAATAAAAAGAAAAGGGTGAATTTGGGAGAAATTAGAAGAAGGGAAGAATTGAAACAAGAAAATAGAAAGAAAGGGTATAATTGAAAAAGAAGGAAAAGAAAAGGGGGTGAAATGAGGGAAAACTAGAAAAGAAGGGAGAGAAACAAAATAGAAATATAAGACTGAATTGAACCAGAATCGATTCGATTCAAGATTTTTTCCTTTTTGGATTGAAGGAGTAAAACACAGCTTTTGGATCGAAATGGCGTCATTTTGATAAGTGGGAAGAGAAAAAAATAAAGTGCTACGTTTTGGCATGAAACGTTGCGCTTCACACCAAAACGCAGCAACAGAAGGTGAAACGCAGATGAAACTTGCGTTCGACTGAAACAAAATCAGTAATAATGAAGAAGATGCAATCGAAGAGCAAAATTGAAAAAGAAATAAAAAAAGAGGAGTAGAGAATGTAACGCTGAACGGAGGTGAAAAGTGAGAGAGAAGAAACCAAAAATGGGAGCATCGAAATGGGAATTGTGAACATAATAGAAAGGAGAGAGAAAAAAGAGAAAAGGAAGTTGAATGGGAGCGTAACAAAAAACAACAGAAGGAAGGAGAGTGAGTGAGGGTACTCCGAAAAAGGGGGAAAAGGCCAACAGTTGGAAGATGGAGATGAGTGGGGTTGAAGACTATAACAAGGCAGAAGTTATTCCAGCAAATGGAGGAGGGAGGGGCAAATTCAAGAGAAAGCAAGTTTAGAGAGGAATTTTGGAGAGCTGAGTTACGAGGGAAAAGCTTTCTGGAATTCCAAAAATGAAGAAAAAGTGAGAAAATTTTATTTGATTTTTGTAAAAGCTATTTTGATTTTTCAATTCAAAATTGAGAACCAAATAGAGCTTTAATTTTCATTTCTGTTTTCAATTTTTCTTTTCTCAAAACTGAGCTTGGAAGCTGTATAATCTAGAATCTGTGAATTAGCAATTTGGAGCTAAATCTGACTTACATTTAACTCTTTTTCTATTTCAATTTTTTATTTAAAATGACTGCGATGGTCTGGCAACCAGATTAAATGCAATGTTTTCTATTATCTTAATTATTTAGATGTTGTTTATCTCTTTTATTTTTGTGTTTTTTATTCTGATTTCTGTGAAGTTCAATCTGTGGAGATTGTTGATATTGCTTAGTTTGTGATATTGCTGTTCAATAGTGACACTATTTATGATGCTTAGTTTGGTTAAGGATGTCACAAGGCGAATATAGAACTTTGGCATTATTCATATGTTCAAGGAATTACCCTCTATGGGAGTTCGTTAAGGAGCGCCAAGATGACACACATAAAATTCTCAAAAGTATACTTTAGTCATTATCCTTTTCGACCCCAGGCTTTCAAGGCGTTCACCTTTTGTACATCGCCTAGCGAGAGGCCTTCGGTAGTCAATTTGGCCATGCTATTACTCCAGGAGGTGGGGAAGGAAAATTCCCCCCCTCCCCCTCGATATTCCGCACTAGCACTAGGTGCTTTTTGTGGCCAGCACTAAAAGAGAATTTTTCTAGGGTAAGGACATAATATCTACTCCGAGATTGAAGGTAGTTGTACAAGGTGCCATCATTGGGCAAAACAAACATTTCTGCCAACATAGGGAAGGTCAGGGTAAAACCCTTGACTATGGCTAAGGCATAGAGGTAGTATATTGTTTGAAAAGACTTGGGTTTAAGTTGGATTAGAGCTAGGTGATAATGTTTGAGAAGCCCTTCGATGCAAGGGATGAGAGGAAATCATACACCATATTTTAGCTATTCGTCGGTAATGAGTAGGGTGTGAGGCCCTGCCCATGATTTAGAGGTGGTGCTTTGATGTTCGAAAACCAAAAGCTCATATGGAGTAGGTGGTAGAAAGTTTTTATACCAATGAGAGAGTTTGATCTGGTATTGAGCAATATCTTAGCACCGATCTATATCGACATTGGTGGAAAGAGGGCCAGAGATCGCCTCATTGTATTCATTTTGATCATCTTTTTCAAATAATGAATAGGTCCACCTAGTGCAATTGACAGTCAAGGTTCTGGCTTTTGAGAACCTATTATTGTCGGTCGAGTTACAATCAGCTAATCGAAAGTATAAGGACTTAAAAGAGGACATAGTTAAATTTAAACAAATAAAAGGTTAGGAAGAAAAGTAGGCATGGAAATGGAGTGGTGAAGGTCGCGTTTTTTGCTAGGTAGAAGACAGGCGGAGTTGGAGGTCATGCTTTAAAACTTTGAGATAGTAGATGATTGAAATTGTGAAATCACCTATTTATAGTAAGAAAGGGATGCGAAGACCCACGTATATTAATGGGCTCACGAATTAATTGTTTACCCTTGGGTTAATACTCGAAAATAGGGGCAGTGAAGTAATTGAACAGGGGTAATGAATTGACATGCTAAAAATTCGCCTTGAAATTGACACACGAAGTTTTTCGCCACTTTTGCCTCCAATTGGGTCAAAGGTTGTCGATTCTTAAATTTCATTCAATCTGGAGAACTCGTTGACTAGGCCAAGACATGGACTTGTGGGGGGGAGGGGGGAACATATGTAGGTCACCCTTGGTAGGCGACTTTCCCTAGGTCCTACCCCAGGGGAAGGACGCCTTCTTTCTTTAGATAGAGACAAAGGAAGGTCCTACCTTTGGGTTTTTGACCTTAGTAACGTTCAGCCTCTGGAGGACCGACTTGCTATCATAATTAGAACCCTTTGACCCCGAGAACTTAGAGATCATTGAGCCTCGGTGTGACACCCCAAACCCAAACTTACGTCGTTTTCTACGTCATTTCATGCATAACGTGCATTTTCATTTAAAATGCATCATATTTGATTTGATATTTGATTTGAATATGAAATATATGATTTGAATATGTTAAGGAATAAAATGAACATAATAAAAAAGTTATGTTTTAAGCTCGTTTACCATTGGAAGACACAAACGAAGCCCTATTAGAGTTTTTGGCTCGCATGATTGAAAAACATCTGAAACGCGGAAAAATTTAAAGCAAATGATTTTGATATTTTGTGATATGTTTATTTATATGATTTTAAGAGTTTTGGAACCCTAAAACTAAGATGAAGTCGTACGGTTTCAGTTCCGTAAAAATCGTCGAGGTTTCAGAGTTAGTTTAGGGCACCGATCGAACCGCGAATAATTTTCAGTTTCTGATTTTGACGAAACTTTAAACATATGTTATTATTATTATTTTGACCTTAAAAATGAACTGAAATCATGTGCTGGACCAGAATAATGGCCTGGAATTAAAAGAAAACAAGAAGAGAGTAAAGGGTAACTTGGGTTTTATGAATTTAGTGAAAGTTTTTGATTAAATCTAAGTAGGAAGTGGAGAATTAAAGAGGTGGTGTTGACGCTCGATTTTGACCCCCAAAATCTAAAAGAGAAATGTTTAAGAAAAAAAGAAAGTATATTTATTTTATTTTTAATTTTTCCTTATTTTGTAAAAAAATTGAGAAAAGGAAAAAATATTAAAAGAAGAGATAAAAATAATAAAAGAGAGAAAAGAATTAAAAGAAGAGAAAAAAAGGAAAAAATAAGAAATATGAAAGAAAATAAAAGAAAAAGGAGAAATTTGAAAGAAAATAGAAGAAGAGGGGAGAAATTGGGAAAGAAAAAGGTGAGATTGAGAGATGGAGGAAAGAAGAGAGGTGGAAAAAGTAATGAAAGAGAAGAGAAGGAATGAAAAGGGAATAAAATTGAATCGAACTAGAATTGGTTTGGTTTAGGATTCATATTCCCTGATTTCAGACGCCCAAAACGACGTCATTTCATTAAGTAATGAAATGGCGCCGTTTCGATTCAGTTAGAACGCGGTATATAAAATCAAAACAGCATCGTTTCGTGATAAAGAAAAAGGCAAAAAATAAAGAATAAGGAAGAAATGCTGCCGTTCCTTCCCTTTTGCCAGAGAAACGAAAGAAGGAAATAGACGAGAAACGAATACTGAGGAAACGCGAAGAAACAGAAACGTGAAAGAGAAGAAGACGAAGACTGGAGGTGTGAACCGAAGGGAGATCGAAGAATCAGAAGACAAAGTTGGAATCAAAGACGAAGACCGAGAAAGAAAGGAAGATAAGGACGCGAAGGAAGAGAAGAAGGAGGAGACTGCCTCCGCTTACAAAAGGCAAAAATAATGCAAGATGGGGGGCCGGAATCGAGTCCAAAAAAAAAACAAGAATTGAGAGAATGGAGAGGGGGCTTCGAGAGAAAAAAAGTTGTAAGATTTTTAGAATTTAGGGTTGGCTTTTCGTTACTGTAAATTGAGGGTTTTTTGTTAGAAAGTGAGGGTTTTTTGTTTGCCGTTTAATTTTGGTGTTTAAACGAAATTCCTTTTTCGAAATCAATTCGAAAATTGGAGGATTTCTGTTTTGAAAGTAATCGTTTTACCTGTTTCTAGTTTCGACGAAATATACTGTAAGAGGATTCTGGAATCAATTGCAATTGAAGCTGTAATTCCGAGGTACATAAATTTGTAGCTTTCTGTTTTTCAATCTATACTTTCAACATGAATAATATAGTCTAGGAACCAGACTGATTATTATTTGTTTTTGCAATTCAGATTATTAGATAGTATTTCGTTATCATTTCTGCTTTTCTTCTGGGATTTGTTGAACCTGTTGTGTTGAAATTGTGATTTCTGTTAAGCCTAAAAACCGATCGTTTCTGTTGGCTTTATTCATTAAATGTTTCTGATATTAAATTCTTCTATGCCCCAAACTTCATTCCTATTTGATCGACCTTTGAATCCTATGTTTGTTCTTGATATCATCTCTGTTTTACTATGGAGGTTCCAGTTGCTGCCATAAAAGTTTTGGATGTGAAATAGCCTGATGCTGTGTTTATTGTTGCTGTTGGTTATTAAGATCAGAAATGGCTAAGGTTCAAAAAATTTTGTGCGGTTTGTAGTTCAATTCATATGCTGTAGTTAAATAAACTGTTTCAAATTGCTTGAATCAAATTGCAGTTCAATTCTGTTGTCTCCTCCAATTTCCAGTTTCTGTTTGATATATGGTCTGCATTGTATGTTTAATTCTCTGTTTTAGTTTGTTAGGACATGAATCAATTGATGATTACTGGAATTACCAAAGTATGACAGTTTGCTTTTATTTTGTGTATCTAGTAATGCTATTCAGGACATGTGTATGCACTTGTTTTTGTGAACTGCTATAGACAATACCTATTTGCATGTCTATGTTTCTGTGCACAGATGATTGTAGCTGTTTGCCAATGCTGGTTGTGCCTGTTTTAAGGCAATCAATGTTCATGGATGACCAACACCTTTTTAATGAATGAAATAGCTACCAATTAGGACAAATTAACAATACTACTTGATGTTGAGTCAATGCATTCATAAGGCTGTTGACATTGATTGTATACTGAACTCAAGTAGTTTGTTTCAGACTGTTTATGTTCGAATTTCAATGTGATCACACCAGCTGTCATATGTTGGTTTAAAGTTATTGTTGCATCTTAATTCATCATGTTCACAACTTAAGTTCCCATCCTTTAGAGATTCCTTTTTCATCATGTGTTGAACCATTTTAATTTAAGCTATAAGAGCTTGATGAATATTTTAAGGACTGTTGTGTGATTAGCCTTGAAACTATGGGTTGTTTTGGTGAATTGGCATTAGGCTAAGGTTGTTTTGTGTTGCATGACTTTAATGAAGCAAATCTGAAGTGAATTGGAAATGTGGGGCTAGAATTGTAATTTTAAAAAAATTTTGGGGACCAAAAGGAAATTTTACATGATTTGCTTTTAAATGTTGGGTTTGCATGTTTTATGGATTATATGAATAAATTGGCATGTTTTATGGTTGATTTAGCAGTCTTATACAAAATTAGGGACTTTTTTGCAAACTTTCATATTTTTGAGGACCTTTTTGTAATTTCCTTATTTATGCTTTAATCTTCTTAATTTTGGTATTTGGGATTTAACTTGGGATTTATTTGGGTAGAATGTAATTTATTTAGGACTGGTTTGTAATTATTTTCTCCTAAATGGAGAAAGAATAATTAGGTTTAGATGTGGATGATTTAATTTTTTATTTTTTTATTTCTGCGATTTATTGCTTTCGTGAATGAATTTCTTCTTACAATTGACCGAAAAACACCAATTAGGAACATCGATAGAATTAATCACGCAACAACTTTTTCTTAAAATAAACTTAAATTTTGGAATTTAAATAAACCAAGAGGCCGGTTTTTGCCCGGCGGCGATTTAAGTGAAACTTAAATCGTCGTACCTTACCCCCTTACTTGGATCTCTAAATTTTTGACCAGTGCCTTAAAATTAAAAACGGAGTCTTTTCTTGAAAAGTAAAATCGGGTGACGACTCTAAAATTATTATTAAGACTGACTAGTTCAGCAAATGCGCATTCCAAAAATGTTTTATCACCATCTTTTTGGTAATAAACCAAACCGAACAACAACAGGTGGCTTATTTCCAGGAGTGATTAGGTTCTGAAGAGAGGATTGAAGAGGTGGAAGAGGTGAGAAGGGCTGCTGGTTCGAAGCAAAAACAGAAGAGAAGAGAGAAAGAGAGAAAGAAAGAGAAAAAGAGAAAAGAGAAACCAGAGAGAGAAAACTGGTTCTGGGTTAAAAACAATGTTGACGAAGCAACTTTGAGAGGTTATATCTTAGAACCTAGTGTGCATGGAGGAATTTCGGTCCAATGGTTCGATAGAAGGGCGTGTAGAGGAAGAAAACGGTGGTCGTAGTTCGCCGAAAATCCACTGGAGGTGGACGTACGATTGGCTGGAAGTTGGTTGGAGGCCACTGGAAATCAGGCAAAATAGAAGCAGAAGAGAGGAAAAAGACGATCAAAACGACACACGGGCGTGCGTTTTGATCAAAAGAGGCACGGACCAAAACGGCATAGAAAGTTGCGTTTTGATCATTATGCAACGGTCCAAAACGACAGGCATCTCTGCATTTTGAGGGAAAAGAAAGCGCCTGGTACTTGATTTTTGGTAAAATCCTGTTTTGGCCCCTGAACTTTCTTGTCGTTGTAGTTTAGCCCTTTTGGGCAGTTTTGCAAATATTATTCATTATTTTTTGGTCCTTTGACTTTATTTATTTATGTTTTTGCTCTAGAAACTTTTAGAAATTATATTTTTGACCCTTCTTACCTAATTTGGGGAGTCCTGAATCCGTTTTTGACCTCAGAAATTAATTTTGACGCCGTTTTTGGCCTGAAAACTTAAAGATAAATATTTTGTTGAATCTTTTGGATTCAAAATGGATTTATTTTATTATTTTGGTTTGGTTAATAATTATTTTGACTTTGATAATTATAATTATTATATGATAAATAGAGTTTGTTAATTATTTTTAAAGTGTTATTAAATCATTTTAAACATAAAATTTTTACAGATTCAAGGAAAATAATATGGATTAATTCTGGAACTTAATTATTTCAAAGAATTAAATAGTTAATCATGGAATTTTTATTTGATTAATTAAATATTATTGCTATGTTATGCATTATAGGAGCACCGAGTTCTTGAACGAGGCAGGGTAAATTACCCGAGACCTAACCTAGTTCACAGCTGTACGGTAAGTGTAAACCCACTTACTCATGTTTATGATTGTGACTTTGTGATTTGTTAAATATGCTATTATTGCACTGTATGGACTAGTACTGAAGCCATTTGAAATATATGAACTTTCTATTATATGGTTATATTGAACTGTTTGGACTGGAACTTAAGCCCGGTCAATTAGAATTGTATGATTAATGAATTAATATGATTTTGATTCCTGAGTCGGTACTGAAATCCGACCAGTTGAATTATATGGAATTGTTTATGGAAATATATACTTTTTGACCAGTAATGAAGTTCGGTCATTGGATTATATGAAATATGATGATATGAGATATATGCTATGTAAATGCATTTCCACAGGACTTAAATATGGCCATTGTGATCATCACACCAGTGTTTGCAATTTCACGAAAGAAACCTACAGTTTCTATATGATTTGACGGATGGACCTACGAGCCAAATATGTTACAAGATGATCTTCGGATCTTATAAGTTACAGAATGATCTTCGGATGTTATATGTTTACAGGTTGATCTTCGGATCCCTATATGATTATGAAATGACTATCATTTTTCTAGTATTATATGTTACTAGCCAGCTATGGATACTTATATGCTGTGAAATTCTCGGGGCAACACTTGGTCAATGAATCACAACTAAAGTAAATAGAATAACAAGTCACGATGCATCTTATGATATTGCTATGATTTGAGATGATGAATATGATCTGGGATTGTGCTATTTTGCTAAGTTATGATATACTAAATTATGATCTGGAATCGTGCTATTATGCTAAGTTATGATATATTAAATTACATGTTTGGTTTATATGCTTTGGTTTATACTTGCATTTGGTTATGTTTGACTAATGTATGAAGATGTAAGGTATTACTGAATATTGTACCTATGACCTAATGAATAAATGGAATCCTATGTCAGAGATAGCTACATTTTGTTATGCATTTTGATTGTTATATAGTTATATGAAATTATAGGTTAAGTCAGTTTCGGTTCGCAAGGTAAAGAGGAATCCTATGAAATAAGCTTGCCTATGACAGGTTTTGTTTATTATTTTGAAATTGTGATTTATTCTTTTGTTTCATAATGTATAGTTTACACTTATTGAGTATGCAACTCATTAAATTGCTATTACATGATTCCAAGTTTTCTTCAGGCAACTGACAGCGTCAGTTCCGCCATCATTCTCCGGGTCGGTCAGCTGAAGCTTAGGGTCTCTCTTTCTCGCATTTCATCATTTGTATCATCTTAGCATGTAGATTTATGTCATATGGCTTGTAAATTATTAATAAGGCTTATGGTTAATGAATTAAAGGTATAGTAAACAATTTATGACATGTCATATGCATGGTTGTTGTCATTGAATTGCATGTAGAGTTTTTAATATATAAAGATGTCAATGTGTTTGATTTTGCTCGTATGCTTGAATATTGTGTAGTCTTATAGCATAGTAGTTCTTACGTAACATGTTAAATTGATAAAAAAAATAAAAATAAAAATGGCATGTTGTATGACGTATAGGTTATAGGTTAGGTTGTTACACTCGGTGTTCTCAAGGCCTGCCAAATCTTACTGGGCACGAGAATTTCTGGATCCTACCTCCTCAACTTCCTTATACTTCAAGAACTAATTGACTCACTAGGTTTTCAGTTATCAAAAAATTTATATTTTGTCACTTACATATTTATGTATATTGACATTATATTGTGATTAAAGGAAAACTTTTTATTCAGTGTATGTTTTGAATACCATGTAGCATGTGTTGTAGCAAACTTAGCTCGGCTAGAAACAGTCGGGTTAAGGGGTGTTACAAATTTAATGTACTAAAATAATTAATTTAAATTTCAAATTTAAGTTAATTATTTCTATTTTACAAACATGACAAAGTATAAGGAAAAATTACAATTTTATTCCTGAATTTCACTCTACATTTTTTCTTTTTTCTCTTAATTAGACTTTTTTTATCTATGTATTTTAAAAAATATATTATTTTGTCTTTTTTTGTCAAAAATAATAATGGAAATTAACAAATCATGTTTCATCTAAATCATTTCTTTGCCCTGATAACATATATGACATTTATACTAATATGCTGGAAAAAATAAAAATAATCGTTGATTGAATATTATTGTAGCATTTATAGGAAATATATATTGTTTAGTCAAAATTAATATTATATTTATAATTAGAAAAAATATAATTGAAATGAGACACGACTTATTAATTTCAGTTATTATTTTTGAAAAAAAAATAATATATTTTTTTTAAACTGTGTAGACAAAAAAATCTATTTCAAAAAATACATATATGAATAAATATAGACTAAATGAAAATAAAGGAACAAATATAATTTTCCCTATTAATATATGATGTTTACAAAAATTTGTGAAATTTATTTGCTCCAAAAGCGCTCTAAGAGTTTAAATACCATTTTGGTTTGGCTTTAAAGACTGTCTCTACTTCTCCCTATCTAGCCTATGATTAAGCCAATTACTAAATGAATCACAGTTCTTCAATTTATTAATACTTTATAAACTGTCACATTCTTTTCTTTCACTATCTTTAGCTGTAACTACTGATGTCATTTGCTATTGAATTTCAGCCAACAATCACATATTATTTGACGGCTAAAACAATATTTTTTTTTTTTTTAAACTTCTTCATTAATTATATTTCTTTCTCTATCATGGAAGGAATCACATATCTTAGTCACTCTTTTCTTTTGTTTTATTTGTTTTAAAAAATATTTAGTCCTGAATTTTATATAATATTAGTATTTTATCAATTTTTTTTTTTATTTGAAGAGGAATTTAATTAATTTATTAAAATTTCCTGGAAAAACATGCATAAGTAGAATCTGCAAATAAACAAAACGCATCGCTAAAATAATTTAAAAATTAATAGAAAAAGTCGTTTTAGCTAAACAATCAGAAACAAAATTAGCTTCTCTATAAATCTTCTTAAATCTAATATTCCAGTCTATCAATTCCTCACATTGGAGAATAAGATTACGAACTCTGAACGACATCTGCTATTTATTATGAATAAGCCCTAAACAGTCTCCATAACTCGACTTCAAGTGAATTGCAAACACCCAAGGCTTGGCAAAAACCACCTAGCCATCTTCCTTCATTGTTCTGAAACACACGTGCACACCTTGTAGGCCTTGAATTTCCTTTCACATTGCCATCAACGTTAACTACAACAAAAGCATTAGCTGGATGAACTGACGCAAAAAAGATAACACCTTTATTGACAAAACATTTACCAAGTGCACTAGAGCCCTAAGCCAAGTACGAACTCTTTGCTTGATAATGAATTTATGCAAAAACCTCAATTGGATGCATATAATTTACCCCAAAACATGTGCGTTCCTATTTTTCCATATATACCACAAATGCTCTTAGTTGTTAACATTTTTTCATAAAGCTTTGTAGATTTTTTGGAGGTTGAAGACCTATTGATAGGTTGAGAGCAACATCAAAATGTCTGTCAGCCATTAAAACAATTGAATGCAACTTCAGATGTTTAAAATGTTAACAATTAATAGCAAACGTTTTAAAACTTTAAAAAAAAGTCAAAAAATGTCTTTTAGAATATCTCTCAACATTTAAATTATTTGGAAAAAATTAAATCCTGACGACAGCAAAAGGTGGGTTGATTAGGAAAGGCATTCGTGTGCGCACCAGGCACACATTAGTCAAGCTATTTCGACCTCCACCTGCACCCCCTCATACGGGCACACGCGAGTGGTTTACAAGTATGATATAGCTAAACAATGACTATAATATTTGGCTTACACTTACATATTGAGGAATACTCTCTTATTTAACTAATGTGGGAAAAAGTTCTTTTAGTTTAACTCTCATTTCCCAACAATTTCTCATTCAAAATTTCTAACAATCCCCTACATGAATGAGATATTGTCTATCTTGACGATGGTGTTCATCACCTGATCCTTGCATAAAGAAAGTAGGCGTCACCCCTTGAACTCTTCCTTTATAAATTATGTTTGCTTTACTAACTATCCAATAGCCACAATGTCCTTAAACTATCCTACTTTCTTGTGTAAATAACCCATATACAATACAAAGGAACCATTTCCATTTTGTTCCATTCTCATGATTTTTTCCATGGCCATGGATACGACCTGTTCTGCAACAGTTTCCAAAGAACTGAGCCTTCATAGTTCTTTATTTGAAGCGACCTCATTTCTCTCACATATGTGACTTCTTAAGTCTAGAGAAAAATGATATTATTCACTCAAGCATTATTAAAGTAGTCGTATCACTATCCTTATATGTTATATCACTATTTGATGATAGGAATGAGTTAAGGTTTCCCCTATAATGACCCACTAAGTCTTACAAGCATTTTCATGATAGAGCTGCTCCAGCTAGTGTAAACATATAACCTCTAGTACAATTTGAGTCTTTTACATTAGATATCCAATTCATATTTATATAACCTTCTAGCGTAGATGGATATCTGGTGTAGTGCAATCCATAGTCACGAGTATGCCTTGGGTACCTCAATACTTTAGTTAGAGCATTCCAATTTTCAACACTAAGATTACTCATGTATGAACTCAATTTGCTTAGAGTATAAAAAATATCTGGTTTAGTGCAACTCATTAGATACATTAAACTCCAATAACCTATGAATACTCAACTTGAGATACACTATTTCCTTGGTTTTTATCCAAATGGAGACTGATATCTAAAGGTGTTCTAGCAATGCTAGAATCATTCTTGTTAAATTTATCAAGAATTTTGTCTACATAATGAGCTTGACTCAAAACTAGAAAATCTGTTTTCTTATAATTTTAACCCTTGAAATCACATTAGCATGTCCCATATCCTTCATGTCAAATTTGGAAGTTAACATGTTCTTGGTAGATTTTATCAACTTGTCATTACTACTAACAATAAATATGTCATCCATATATAAACATAAAATGATGTATTCATTTCCTATTTCTTTCACATAGACTCACTTCTCACATTTATTGATTCTAAATCCACTAGTAATCATTATGTGGTCGAGCCTCTCATGCCACTTCTTAGGTGTTTGTTTCAAACCATACAATGACTTTACTAATTTACAAACTTTCTTTTCAGTACTCGGAGCTCTAAAGCCCTCTTGTTGTTCCATGTAGATTTCTTCATCTAAATCTTCATTTAAGAAATTTTTTTAACATTTGTTTGATGTATAAGGCTGCGATAGCAAGTATCAGACTTATAGAATTTATTCTCGTCATAGAAGAATATGTGTAACAACCAAACTTATAACTATACATCATAAAACATGCCATTGTTTTTATATCAAACATTTTAACAACACTAAATATTTACATAACAATAACCAATTTCAAACATATTAGTATACAAACCTTAATTTACATATATCATAATAAGTTATACAAAACTATTCACAACAAACCAAAATAACTATATCATTTATACTTTACATGCCAAAATATATGATTATTCATTACAAAACATAATATAAACCAAAATCTATATGCAACTATACATATTATTTAGAACAAGGGAGAGAGGCATAGGCTTCAGTTGAACCGACCTTATTATATGTTAGTGAAGTGCTAAACTTCACTCAAGCTGCAGACCTGAAAACATAAATTGTTATTTTGATGAGTTGTATACTTAAATATAAACTAAAACAATTCAAAGCAATACATAAATCATTTTATCATATCGACCGTTAAACCAAAATAATTCACAATATTATTTAAATCATCAAAACATCATAATACACTAATGCAAATGATATGTAATTCCATTTAACTTTGTTATGATCTATCAAGCCAAGTACTACGCCCAGGAATTCCACAGACCATGTGACAATAGCTGGCCAGTAACACTAGACCTGAATTTTTCATAGGTCAATCAGAAGCACTAGACCTGAATGAATCATAGTTCAGTTCATAATATAACCCGCAGGTCCATCCATAGCAATATGTGGACTCGAAGGTCCATCCGTAAATTCATATAGAAACCCGTAGGTTTCTTTTGTGAAATTTGCAAATATCGGTCATGACGATCACAACGGCAATCATTAAGTCCTATTAGGATGCATTGACATGACATATAAATATTTATCACAATATTTCATATAATCCAATGACCGGGCTTCAATACCGATCCAAACAGTGTATATATCCAATAACAAATCTCAATAAGTCAATTGGTCGGATTTCAATATCGACTCAATGACCAAAATCACAACATTTTAATATTCAATAAATCCAATGATTGGGCTTCAGTACCAGTCCAAACAGTTCAATAATCATACATTCAAAGCAAACAAGTTAATTGATTGAGTTTCAGTACCAATCCAGTAGTTTAATAAGCATATATTGTCAATTTCACATAAATCAAGTGATCGGGCTTCAGTACTGGTCCAAATAGTTCAATATCAATAATATTCATCATTTCACAATATCACAATTCACAAACAAAAATCAATAAGTTTACCTTTACATCAATGCTGTGAACTAGGTCGGGTCTCGGATTATTTACCCGGACCACCTCTAACACTCGATGCTCCTATATTATAAAGCATAACAAATATCCAAATTGTCATAGAAATAATTCATATATGCTATAATGCATGATTAAACATTTATCTATTTAAATTAATTTAATTCCATTGCGAAACAATATTATTTCCCTTAAATTTTAACTTAAATCACATATTTTCTATATTAAAAACATTTAAAAACACTATTAAAATTATTTATCAAACTTAATGAATCAAATATTAATCATATTTAACAATAATTATAATTTATAAAACTTAATTTACTAGCCAATTAGTCCAAACAATAATAATAAATGCAATTTAAACCAGAAATGACTCAACTGAATAGTTTTTCAATGTTTTCTGGGCTTAATTAAAGTCTGGCAACAAGTTCTAGGGTCAAAATATAATTTCCAGAACTTAATTTGGGCGGATGAACTGAATTGCAAAGGTTTAAAAATTTCCAGGGGTATAATTGAAATGCGGCAGTAAGTTTAGGGGCCAAAATCTAATTTTTCTAAATTCAATTTAGGCGGAAGGACCCAATTATAAACATTCCAAAACTTCAGGGGTCAAAATATAATTTAACAGAAATTAAATCTGGCAAGACTAAATTGAAAACAATTAAAACTTTGTTGGAAGGACTAAATTGCATTAAATTATAAACTTTAGGGGTCAAAATGCAATTCTACCAAATTTAGGTACTCAGGAGGTAAATTTCATCAAAATGTAGCCTGTGCTTTCATTTTGATCTTCTTCTTCCTTAGAACCCAGAAACTGGCCTGAAACCCTATTTTTCTCCCCGACTTCCAGCAACTTTTCCGGCCGTTTCTCGCCACCAATCTCTTCCCAGGAATACTCTTAAGCTATCCCTAAGCCCCAAATCAATCCATGCACACTAGTTCTTTCCTTTTTCTCTTTTTTCCCTCCTTCCCACTTACTGCCTCTCATTGCCTTATTTTGGCTAACCCATTGTTTTCTTCACATTCTGGCTTTTCTCTTCCTTCTCTCTCTCCTAATCTCTTCTAATACTCCCTGGGAATACAAGGAAACCATAGAACCTAAGCTTTATTTCTTTTCTTCTTTTATCTCTTTTCTCTCTCTTTTCTTCTTTTTCTAGTTTCTTCTTCGTGGCTATTGTTTCTCTTACTTTTCCACCTCTTGAACCTTTCTTCCAGACTCTAAAACATCTCTGGAACAAAACAAAATACTAACCTTTCCACCTCCTACTTATTTTTAAGTTAAACTTTCATAATCATCCATTTAAACCTATTATTCTTTCTCCTCCTTTTCCCTTCTTTTGTTTCTGCCAAAACCAGCCTCTTTAATTCAATTTCTTTCAATTTTTAAGCTTAAAATAATAATTAAAAACAATGTTTAAAGTTTTGGAGAAATCGAGTCCAAAAAATATTTGCGGTCCGGTCGGCGCCCGAAACCGATTTCGAAACCTCAGCTATGCCGGCAGAGCCAAAATCATACGACGTCATTGTAGTTTTAGAGTTCTAAAACAAATAACATTTATTCAATAACCAAAACATAAAATTCCAAGATCATTTCTTTTAAGGGATAATTATTTATAGGTCCCTACTGTTTTGCATAATATACTCTGGGGTCCCTCTGTTTGGAAATTATATCATCGGGTCCCTCAAGTTTTAAAAATTATACTATCAGGTCTTTCAGTTCAGAATGGGCGTTAAGTGCCTGTTAATTTGAGTAAAAATGACATTTTTACCCTTTTACATATTAAACCTAAACCTAAAATGAAGAGTCCAACCGCCTCCTTCTTTCTTCTTCTTCTTCTTCTTTCTTCTTTCTTCTTCTTCTTTCTTTCTTTTTTTTTTCAAAATTCATTTTTCCTTTCTTTCTTCTTTCATTTTTTTTACAACTCATTTTAAGAAAAGAAAAATTAAAATTTTTACAAATTTCGTTTGTTATATTGAAGGTGTATGACACATATTTAACTGGATATATAAGGATTTTCTGAAACAAATCCAGAAACAGAGTTTGCAAAACAGAAACAAAAGCAAAGAAATCCAGAAGAGTATATGAGTTTGAATTGAATAAAATAAAGCAAAACAGCAAGAAAAAAACCAAAAGAATGAGGAGGAGAACAACGTGATATGAGGATGGAGAAAGAGGTGAGAGAGAAAAAGGAGATGAAGAGATGAGGTGAGGGAGAGGACGAGAAGAACGTGATATGAGGATGGAGAAAGAGAGAAGATGAAGAGTTGCAGAAGATGAAGAGTTGGAGAAGATGAACAATTGCAGAAGATAAACAGTTGCAGAACATGAACAATTGCAGAAGATGAACTAAATTCCAGAAGATGAAGATGAAAATGCATAAAGGGTTTGATTTAAAGATTGGGTTTAATTAGAATGGTTTGATTCAAATAAACGAAAGGCTAATTTTGTCATTTTTTAAAAATTTAATCCAAATCGTTTGACTTTTTCAGTTGACTAACGCCTATTCTGGACGGAAGGACCTGATAGTATAATTTTTTAAACTTGAGGGACCCGATGATACAATTTCCAAAATAGAGGGACCCTAGAGTATATTATGCAAAACCTCAGGGACCTATAAATAATTATCCCTTTCTTTTAAGTTTTCCGTGTTTTCGACGTTTTATCGGTCGCGATAGCAAAAACCCTAAACAGGCTTCGTTTACTTCGACCGACTGTAAACAAGCCTAAAACCTAACTTTTCACTTTCTTAACTTAATTCAATAACATATTCAAATCATTAATTTCTATTTGGTTTGGTTAGAGATGTCACAACTCTCCCCCTCCCCCCCCCCTCCCCCTTAAGAATTTTATCCACAAAATTCAATACCTATACTTTGAAATAACTGCGGATACGTTTGTTGCATCCGTTCCTCAGTTTCCCAATGGCTTTTGTTGACGCTTGATTTTTGCCCCAAAAATGACCGATGATGATAACACCGAAACTTGATGAGATTTCCAGAATTCCAAAGTAGCTCAGTTTCTCTTTTTTTTTTTCAAAAATATTTAATTTTTTTAATTCCAAAATTTTCCTTCTTCTTTTAAAAAATATTTGAGTAGGTCTTAAATTTTAAATTTTATAGTGTCAAAAGAAATAAGAAAAAGAAAAAGAATGTAGTTTAATTTTAAATTAATTTAATTTTATTAGTTTGGATTTTATCCTTTTTATTTTATTTTCAATTTTGAGTGTAGAGAGTTTAATATAATTATAAAAAAGAAGAGAATAAGTGAATTTAATTGGAAAAGAATATAAAAGGAAAAAGGCCTAATTAAAGGAAGGAGGAAAGAAGAGGGGTTAAAATGGAATTAAAAGAGAAGAAGGGACGAGGGCGCCAGTTACACGTGAAACGACGTCATTTTATTAAATGGTAAAATGACGCCGTTTCATTAAATCAGAAGGCAAAAAAATAAAAACCAAAATGCAGAATATCAATGAATACGACATCGTTTAAATCTTTATTAAAAAAAATTAAAAGAAACAGAAAGAATGAGATGCGAAGAACAGAAGGCTGAGAACGAGAAGGGAAGAAAGAAGGTAGAGTTTTGGAAATTGAAACTAGCAGAATCGTGAAACAAAAAGAAGAAAAGTAGAATTGCAGTGGGAAACTGAAACCAGAGGAGCTAAGCGATGAGGACGGGAATAACGATTACATCGGGAAAAATAGAGGAGAGGCTACAGCGGATTGGACTCGTGGAGACAGAAGGAGAGCGTGAAAGAACAGACTGTTTGGAGCCTATAAAGGCAGAAGAAGAAGGGGTTGGTTCTAGGAGGAAGACAAGTGTTGATGCTTGATTTTCGTCCCCGAAAAATAACCGATGAAGATCAATGTTGCAAACTCGAGATATCTCAAATTCCAATCAACTCGGTTTTTCCCTTCTCAAAAGTATTTTTCAATGTTTTAATCCTTAGTGCGCTTTAAGAAGCTTCTCAAAATTTCCCTTCTTTTACAAAAAAAAAAATGTATTTTTCGGTGTGTTTTTAATTTTTCAATTTGCTAAAATATAAAAAAAAAGAAAAAAAGAATTTAAGTGAATAATTTTGATTTTAATCTTAAATGTCAATTTTAAAATTATTAGACAAATGTTTTATATTCTAGTTTTTATTTTTATTTTTAATTTCTAATTGATTTTGATTTTGATTTTTAATTGTAGTATGTTTTAAAATTTTTATTTAAAAAAAATTAATTAAAAAAATTAATTAAAAAATTAATTAGAAGGGTTTAATTGGAAAAATTTGAAGAAAAATAAGAGAAGGATTAGATTGAAGAGAAATAAAAGAAGTTAGAAAAATTGGAAAGGAAAGGAGGGAAGGAGGGATCTGATTGCAAATGGAAGGAAAGAACTGGGGAGGAAAATAGGAATAACTGTAAGTTAATGGAAGGGCCCCCTGTAAGGAAGCGAACGACGTCGTTTTGTTGAGGAACAAAACGGCGCTGTTTCACTTAAGAGAACGCGCGCCTGTGGGAGATGTCGTTTTCGTTCCTTAATGGAACGACGTCGTTTCGTTCGGTCAGAAGGCAGAAATTAAAGTATCAATAAGGCGTCGTTTTCTTAAACAGAAAAAAAAATAAAATAAAAAAGAAACAAAACTCCACAGTTCAGGAAGAACTCGAAAGCAGAAAGAAACAGAATAACGAAACAGAGGGACGTGAAGAACAGAAGCGCAAAGAGGGGCACGACAGAAGCACGATGGAGACGAAGGAGGGACAGTTGGGATCGTGGCTAGAAGCGCAGCCGGAAATCATTCCACAGTGGGTTGGAGCAGTTGAGGCAGAACAAGATGGGGGAGAATTGATTTTCTGAAGCCTATAAAGGCAGGAGGGCGATGTTGAAGAAGGGTTCGATTTTCGACTGAGAGGGAGAGAGTTGTGAGACTTTCTGGATTTGGCTGAAGAAGCTGGGAACGAGAGAAGGGAAGAAATGAAAGTTTTGTAAGCTTTAGAATTTAGGATTTTCTGTTTGTTCAATTTAGGGGAAATCCAATTTAGGTTTTCCAGTTTGTAAATTGGGGGAATTTCTGAAACCAGGGGTTCAAAAATTAGGGGTTAGGGTTTCGTTTCCCTTTTTATCTCGAAACCAATTCGAAATCAGAAAGGGGAATTGGGGAAACTTGTAATAAGGAAACTGTCTGTAACGAAGAACAACCAATTGTAAAGATTCTAGAAAAATCAATAAAGATTGAAAGCTTCTGAGGTAATTTCCAAGCTACTTTATGTTTCTGTGTTTTCATTTACAATGAATATGTTGGTTTGGGAACCAGATTGACGATTTCAGTATTCTCTGCTTCCCCTTTGATGCTTATTTCTTTTATGTTTCTCTATGAGTTTTAATGGGTTGAGCTTTTTATATTTCGTGGTTTGTGATATTGCCATTGATAATGATGTTATGTTGAAATGCTGAAGATTGAATGGATTCTGGTTCTCAGAGTCCTACTCTCCTTTATTGGTTGTCTTGCTTTCTTTTTAAATTAAAGATGAAAATGAATTCTAGATGAAAACTCCATTCATTGTTAAAGCTTGTTGATGTCAATCTATTTACTTCGTTCCCATGTCAGTGTTTCATTGTTAACTCTCATTCCTTTCTCTTATGATCATTCTGTTTCTGAAATGGGAATGTTAGTCATTTGCTGGCCTTTAAAGATAATGAAAGATTGACTTAACATATTTGAATGGCTGCCAAATGTGTGTCAACATGCATACTGCCGAATATATGTCAAGTTCCATTTTGTGATGTGGTCAAGTGCCAGCATGGTACTAAAATGTGGTTCAACCATTTTGTGCCTTAGGAAATATATACAGGATCATACATTTTCATTTCATACTGCTCTGTAATGTCTTCTGCATATAATTAAATTCATTTTGCTTTGACTTTCAGTTCTTGTAATATGCTAAAATTGTTTCTGTCCTAAATTGGTAATTTTGATATGGTTTAAGTAGGAACACATTATACCTTTATGAGTTTGGTATTGTCAATTTGAGCTTACTTATTAAGCTCAATGCTTGTGAAAATGAACAAAATATTGCTTCTATTTTGAAAAAATGATTGTATCTTTAGAACTGTTAGAAGCAAATGGGAATAACATAGAAGCTGTTTGGTTTGTGTTGGTTGGTTTGGTGGCTGCCATGCATGATAGGAACTGCTAAGGGAAATTTGAAAGTTTCAAGGGCTGATTTGCAATTTTCTGAAATTCATGGAATACTTTGAAAATTGAATTTAATTAATGTTTAATTGTCATGATATAATGTAAAGGGCCAATTCTGGAATAAAAAATAATTCTGGGGTAATTTCATAATTTTTGCAAAATGTTAGGGACAAAAATGTAATTTTCCTAAGTTTGAACCAAATTGACATGTTTTGCGCGTTTATAAGTTGTTTTAAGCTAATTCTGCAATAGAAAATGATGTTGGGGAAAAATTGTAATTTTGCAAAAGATGGGGTACTAAAATGTAATTTTGCAAGTTTCACATTTCTTTGTTAAATTGATGTGTTTGACATGTTTATATGGTGTTTTGGGAGCAATTGCATGTTTTGAGGACTGTTTTGGTAATTTTACAAATTTTAGGGACCTTTTTGCAATTTTTATATTTTCAGGTACTTTTTCGTAATTTTCCATACTTGCTTTAATTTTCTTATTTTGGGATTTCGGGTTTAATTTGGGGATTAAAAGGGTAGAATGTAATTTTATTAGGACCGGTTTGTAATTATTTTCTCCGGAAACGGAGAAAGAATAATTAGTTTTAGGATTTTACTTTCCACCTTTAAATTACGCAATTTACCGCTTTCTAATTTGTGAATGCGCAAACGATTTTAATCACCGATAGGAACATCGCTAGTTTCTTTTGAAAAATAAAACTTAACTTAAAAATTGGAAAACAAGTTTTGGTTTGAGAGGCCGGTATATCCGGACGTTAGTCGAAATGAAATTTCGGCTAACGTACCTTACCCTCTTACCCGGAATTTCTGCTTCGGATTTTTTCTTATCCAAAATAAAAACGGAGTCAATTTTTCATAAATAAAATTTGGTTTTTCAAAATGAAAACTGGTTCCCGAATGGGTGGCGACTCAAAATGATTTTAAGACCGACTAGCTCGACACCGATCCACAAAAATGTTTTATCACCTTTTTAGTTTTTACCTTTTCGGCTTATAAACCGGAAAGACCATCATCAATAGGACTTTTTGGGGGAGGGCTGAGAAGATAGATTGCTAGAAATCAAGAGAGATTTGAGGGAGAAGAACAATGAGCTTTCGAGAGGGAATTTTAGGGTTTCTGTTGTTTTAGGGGTTTTCATTTTTGTAATTGAAAATTCCTAAATTAGGATTCTTAGAATTTCTTTCTTTCTTTTTCTGTAACAATCCAAATTCTTGTTTTGAAATGGATTCAAAATTGAGAATCAGGAAAACCTTTAGTTAGGTTAATTGTATTTCTGAGTTTACTTTGTTTTTGGAATTGCAATTGTTGAGGAATTTTGAAAACTCTGTGGAAAATGATTGTGAGGTACCTTTAATCTTTCTTATCGTTATAACTTATTGATCAGTATGCTTTGATTATTCTGGGATCCTGATTGAGGTTGTGGCTTGTTTATGATGATTTGCTTCTATATCTATACTATCGTGTTATGTTTGTCTGTCATTACCTTTGTTTTGAGCTTCAATTTGTTCAAGTCTTTTTGTTAATTCGAATGAGAGGCTTGAGTATTATTTTTTATGTAGAAGCCTTTCTGTTAATATTGTGTTTGGTGTCATAGCTAACGTCTCTTCCTTTCAATTGTCCCTTGCTTGTTGTTTTTTACCACCATTAATCTGTCATAGGATGTTGCCTCTGATTTAGAGTTCCGTTAGGCAGACTCTGGTATTGTTAAATACAATAATTGAATGCCACTTAGGGTAAACTACATGCTCCTACTTTGAATTTATTTGCCCTGAGCCCTTTGTGTTAGCTCTGTCTAGCTGTCAACAAGTTAGGTTAATCTTGCTTTCTTCAGTAATGTCAAATTGTTGCCTGTTTAAAGCATGAACATGTTTTCGAACTCTAGTTGTGTTTAAACCTAGCATAAACTGTTGCTATTGATGGACATATAATTTGCCTCCTATTCTGTTTCTTTCGAACGACCAGAAAGATATCAATGTTTGATTTCATGCAGTCATGCTCATTGTTGCAGTCTTATTTACTGCTTTGCATCAATTAGTGGCTTGTTATCCTTAGAAGGTCAGAATGTATTTAGTTTGACCGATTTGTTCATTAGTATGCCTAATAAGTTTAGCATGATTAAACTTGTCTCTACATGACTTGCTGGTTGAAGCCTAGCATATAGTTTCTAGTAATAGCTTCACAGTGAGCATTTTCACCATATTAATTTTGTTTCAGTCTGCCTTTTCTGTTTAGGGTAGTTTCAATCCAGAATATTTATAAGTTAATGTTTGAAATTATGCAACATGGCTTGTCAGTAGTGCTGTTACCAATTGTGATATTGGACAGTGTAGAACTCTGAATGTTTGCTGGAAAAACTACATGATTGCGTTTAGAGTCTGTAATTAATTAAGGGATTATTCTGAAAATATGCATAATAGTGGGCTGTTTCCGATATTTTCTTCATATGGCATGTATTATCTTATATTCTAGGCTTTTGTGAGGACTGTTATGTATAGAGAGGCCTAAGGGCGGATTGTTTCGGGTAATCACATGTCATAAAGGGCTATTTGCATGTTTTTAGTGGTTGTGGAGTTTATTTTGACTCTTTTCGGTATTATGAGGACTAAATTGTAAATTATTGCATGTTAGGGCGCTATTTCATAACTTGAGCACTTTTAGGGCTAAATTTTAATAATACTACATGTTAAAAGAGAATTTTGAAATTAAACATGTTGAAGGGGTAGATTAGTAATTTGGCATAATGAAGGGACTTAAATGTAATTTTGCATCTTTAATGGTTCTCTCTTAATAGTTTTGCATGATAGGAATGATTTGGTGATAGTTGTATATTCATTGAGCTGTTTTAGAAAATTCACATGTTCCAAGGACCAAATTGATAAATGCAATGATTTGAGGGACTTCATTGTAATTTTCCATTCTTGTTTTAAAGTGTTAATTTATATAATTGTAAGGTATTTGGGGTTTTAATTTGGGTCTTTAATGGGTAGAATGTAATTTAATTAGGACTAAAATGTAATTATTTTCTCTAGAGGAGAAAGAATGATTAGTTTAGGGCATGGATTGTTTAATTTCTACAATTTACTTTTCCGCGCTATATTGCTTTCACAATTGTGATTGCGCAAACAACTTGAATCACCGAATTAAGAATATTGGTAGATTAATAATGTGACGCCCCAAACCTAACTCTACATCGTTCCGACGTCATTTTCATGCATTACGTGCATTTTCATTAAAATGCATCATGATTTGATTTGATAATTAATTTAAATATGAATTATATGATTTGGATATGATAATATATGATTTGAATAAGAATTACAATCTATATTATAGGCTCGTTTGCCGTCGAAAGACACAAACGGAGCTAATTAGAGTTTTTGGCCACGCGACCGAAAAATGCTGGAATCGCGTAAAATATGAACCAAATGATTTTGATATTTTGATATGTGTTTATTAACATATTTTAAAGAGTTTTGGAACCCTAATTTTGCGACGACGTTGTATGGTTTCGGTTCTGCGAAAATCGTCGAGGTTTCGGACTCGGTTTAGGGCGCCGATCAAACCGCGACTAATTTTCGTTCCGATTTTTACGAAACTTCAGACACGTGTTATACGAATTATTTTGACACTAAAAACAACTTTTAAGTAGGTTATGGATGAGATTATAGGCTGGAATTTAAGATTGAATGAATGAAAATGAAGAATGAAAAGGAAGGAAGAATACTTAGTATGTAAGTTATGTTTTAAGGCAAAATGGATAGGTTTGTGTGCATATAAACCAAGCAGCTGCTGGACTTAATTGCTGTAGTGTTTGGCATGAGCTGGAGAGGTGACTTAGTGGCTGGAACAGCCAAGGAAGAGGGGGAAACAAAATAGAAAGAGAGGAAGAAGAAGAAGAAAGAGAGAAAATGAAAGAGAAAGAAAAGAGGGAAATCTTTGTGAATCCTTTAATCCAACTGTTTTAACATGTTACTAGGATGTTAATGAAGTGAATTGAAGTGTTAGATTGGAAACAAAAGGGCTGGAAATCGTGGGAGAAAAGGAAAAAAATTCTGGGTTCAAATTCTGGTTTTAAGGCAGTTTTAAGGTTGTTACTTTGGAGGGTTATATCTTCCAATTGGTGATGCTTGAGTGAGTTTGGGCTATATAGGATGATAGAAGGTATGTAGGTCTATAGTTTGGTCATTTTAGTTAGCCGTAAAACCACCGGAGGTAGCCGGAAAAGTGGCTAAAATTTGGGTTGAGAGATAGGCAAAATCTAGAATCTGGGTAAATAGTGTTGATGAGCCAACTTTGGAGACTTATATCTTAAGATCTAGAGGGTTTCCCGGAATTTGGCTCTGATAGTCAGCTAGAGGGTGTGTAGAGAAAGAGAATGGTGGTCGTAGCTCGCCGGAAATCCACCGGAGGAGGACGTACGGTCATCGGGAAGTAGTCTTGAGAGACTAGTTTTCTGGGCAGGAACCTGCAGGAGACAGGCGACTGAGGCTGGTCCAAAACGGCATCTTAGGCGTGCGTTTTGGAGCTAGGCGCGCGTGTGGGCGCGAGGCACGCTGGGGCTGTGAGGCAGGGTCCAAAACGACGTCGTTTTATGCGTTTTGGTGAATTTTGTTTTTGGTGCCTGATTTTGGTAAATTCTGTTTTTGACCCTGAAGTTTATTTATTCTTACATTTTTACCCTTCTAGCAAAGTTTTGTTTTCTTTCAATTTAGTCCAACAGATTTGATTTTAAATAATTGCAATTTGACCCATAATGTTTTTGCAGTTTTGCAATTTGGCCCTTTTGGACAGCTTTTGCAATTATGTTTAATTGCAATTTGGTCCCTAGATTTTTAATTAATTACAGTTTTGGCCCGAAACTTTTATAAATTACGTTTTGGTCTTACCAACCTAATTTCGACGTTCTGAATTCGTTTTTAAAGTCAGAAATTTAATTTGATATTGTTTTGAGGCTGAAAATTAATATTTAAATATTTTGTTAAAGAATTTAATTATGAATTTAGTTTTAATTTATGATTTGGTTTATTTAATTATAGTTTTGGTTTTAATAATTATAATTATTATTAATTATAATTATTATGTCATAAATTGAGTTTGATAATTATTTTTAATATGTTATAAAATGGTTTTAAATAAAAAAAATTTACGGATTGAGTTTAAATTCTCAGAAAAATATACAGATTAATTTTAAACTCAATTATTTTAAAGATTAATTATTAAATCATGCATCATAGCATATATGGATTTCTGGTTTGATTATTTGAACAACATTGTTATGTTATGCATTATAGAAGCATTGAGTTCTTGAGCGGCACGGGGTAAGCAACCCGAGGCCCACCCGAGTTTACGGCAGTGAGGTAAGTGCTAAACCCACTTACTTATATGTCTGATTTGGACTTTATGAATTTCCCAAGTATGCTATATTGAACTGTTTGGACCGGTACTGAAGCCCGGCCATCTATGATATATGAGATTGCTGTTGTTGACGGCCCGATTTTATCGCCAACAAAAACATTAAGTTTAAAGGGTGACAAAACATTTTTAGTTTTGGAATGCCGAAACTAGTCGGTCTTAAAATCGTTTTGAAGAGTCGCCACCCGATTTCGGGACACCCATTTTATTTTACAAAAATGACTCCGTTTTTATTTTAGAAAAGGCAATGGTCAAAAATCAGAGATCTTGGGTAA
>CANUEY010313759.1:0-70686 GCA_948099555.1 Croton setiger | reverse complement strand
TAAATTATAATTGAATTTCACGATGAAATACAATACCCACTAATTATGTAGTATTCAATGAATATGAACAATACATCATAAACTTTTCAGGGTAAATTATATAAGTCTAAAACCATGCTCTGATACCAATTGTTAGAATATCTTTAATCGATTTCGATTACGAAATCAATCCCGTTGGAATCTAGACTTGATATAACCCTAATATTATCCTATGGGCAAGAAGAAAAGAATATAATTACTAACCTGGATCCATAATTAATAATTCTTTAACGATCAATTATTTTCTCCCTTGTACCTTTTCCTTTCAATACCTTCTTTGATGGACAATGACCACTTATATATTGAAACAATTTGTAGAGTTTGTTTCAATGTGTATCTCTATTACTTAATTGGTAAGGAAAGAGGGAATATAATTACCCCATTAATTTTAATATCTCTAACCGAAACCATCTATCACAGTTTCGACTTTTATATATTAAAATCATAGGACTTAATTTTTTATAATTAAACCCAAGTTACATGGACCTGGGAAATATTCTTTCATTTATACCTATATTAAACCTCTCTCCTAGCCGATTACTGTTGATGTGGCACTGAGATAAACCAAAATAAAATTTGCCTTGTTAGACTATTGCGTTTTTTCATTATCAATGCAATTTTAACCAATTTCTCAAACGTTGAAATTTTCTTTTGAAATATTTTTATTCTTGGTTATCGGAGATGCCAACAAAATTGAGCAGTATTTAGAATAAAAGTTTGGTCTTGATCAAAGGAAACAATGATGTCTTCCTTTCAAAATCAGAAGACCTTGTGATGAAATTTATTTCGACTTATATGACGAAAACATCTGCTCGTTCCATTGGACTGTTAGCTGGTCAAGGAAAAAAATTATGGAGCTACAGTGGTGATTTTTACCAAAAGTAGAAGATAGAATTGAGGGGGATAAGCTTGAAGAATATACAGACTTCCTAGCAAAACTTGTTCAAGTTATTACAGATTGGTTATGTATAAGAAGTCTGAAATATTTGTTTAGTAATTTTACATTTATATTATGTAGTGGTTATTATATAAGAAATGATAATTAACTTTTAATTAAAGCTGAATTTGTCTAAATTAGTTAGTAAATTAGACATATATTTCAAATCATACATATTGTGATAATTTCAATATGGAAATGAATAATTGTTTCTAAAAAAGAAAATTAATGGGATACTACGTACATGACCCATCCCCTTTAAATATTCTATAGCATATCTGAAAATAATATTTTCTTATATAATGACAGCAAATTATATTAAAGAAATCCAAAATAAGCAATATTGATTTGTCATATGATGCATAAAAAACCCTTTCATCATTCTCTAATTAGTTTCGCGCTTTCCCATATCATTTTAAATAATATTTAATAAATATATTTTTCTAAATTTCTGTTTATTCTATTTTTAACTTTTAGAAGTTTTTATTAAAATAGCTAACAGTGACTTATTCTCTTGAATATACTATACTTGATATTATTTAATTTTCCGTTGAATTTTTTGATTATTAGACAAATTGTAAATTTGAACCCATAAATAGTATATTTTTAAAATTAATTTAACATCAATCACTTTTAAATCATATTTTGGAAATAAATGCATTTTTGGGAAAGTATACTTTTAGAAGGTTGAGCAACGATGCGTAAGAGTAGAATGAAATCTACTGACTCTAATTTTTTTTATATATATAATGAAATTATTTCTATTGGTACATGGGACTAACCAATAAACTCGTTTCAAGTTTCAACTACTCTAGTTTTCTTAATCTCTTGGTCATTTTATTATCAACATAATAATTAATGCTTATACTCAACCTTGTACAACTTTCACTTATTTTTATTTTAAAATAAGTCTCTCAATTCTAGATTGAACCATCAACTTCTTGCTTAAGAGTAAGAATACTAAATCACTCATACCAAATACTATTATTATTACACAATACTTGAAAAATCTTCTCTTTCAAAAGAATAAAATAAATAAATAAAAAAAGTTGAAAAAACCTAACCTATTAAAGTAACTATGTTCATTAAAAAAATACTCTCTGAAACAGCACTTTTCTCTCAAACTCATAAAATGAGTTTGGCCACTTTATAGTTTAATCCAAAAAGAAAAATATTTGAAAAAAGCCTAAAGAGAGAGAGAGATTGGTAGCCTGATCATATAGCTATTTTGTGTTTTTTTCTTATTCTTCAATGGATTTGGTTACTAGAGAAAACATAGATGAGCTCCTCAAAGCTCAAGCTCATGTATGGAATGAATCGCTACAATTCATCAAATCCAGGGTCTTACATGTGCAATAGAGCTAGGAATACCTGATATTATTAACAAAAACCATGACCAACCTATGCCTCTTTCTGGCCTAGTTTCTTCTTTATAAGTAAACCCTAAAAAACCCACCATATTTACCGTCTAGTGCGACTTCTTATCCATTCTGGTTTCTTTTCTATAACAGAAAATGGCTATTTGCCAACTCCATCCTCTCGTCTTCTTCTAAAAGAAACTCCTTTCAGTTCATCAACTTTTGTACTTCTTATATTCCATCCAATGCTAATAGAACCATTCAATTTCATGAGCAAATGGCTTAAAAATGACGACGAAACTCCATTTCATTCTACCTTCGTAGAAGCACTTCACAAGTATTTAGGACATGAAAATAAGGAAAATATTATGGTTAATGAAACTACAGGAAGTGATAGTGTTCTTATTGGTAAGGTTGTGACTATTAGGTGTAAAGAAGTGTTTGAAGGGTTGAAGTCTTTGGTGGATATTGGTGGTGGCAATGGAAATATGCTTAAGGCTATTGCTAATGCTTTTCCTAATATGAATTGTACTGTTTTTGGATCTTCCACATGTTGTTTCTGGTTTGCAAGGTACCAAAAATCTGAATTACCTCGCGGCTGGTATGCTTGTGTCTATTCCTTCTACAGATGTTGTAATGATCAAGGTACGTTATAATTATTTTTTTCACTTATGCAGTGACGGAGCCAGAACTGTAAATTAGAGGAAGGGGTATATCAAAATTTCCAAGACTCGAGGGTGAAATTGAAAAACTTATTAAATTGACGAGTAAAGCGTAAAAAATTTCAAAACCTTTTTTAAGGATTGGGGACAATATTCCATGCTTACCATCCCTCCTCCGCCTTTGACCTTTATGTATATGGTAATTATACATCTCATACGTGATTAATTATAATTCAATTTTGTGGGCAGCAATAAAATTATACCAAGTTGTGGGTGATAAAGCTCGAACCCCCAGAATTTTATTTTCAGATATATATATATTAATTTAAAAATTACACGAACAATCTGTAACTATAAAATTTTTAAAAACTACTTCCATAAATGTTAAAGAATAAATGTTGAGTCAAGTTAGAAAGACAAATTCTATTCCTTGGCTATATATCAGACCCCAAACGGAAACCCCATTGATAAAATCCATGCAACAGCATAACAATCATATCCTAATAACTAAAACAAAATAATCTTTTCTTTTACTTGGTCAGGAAATCCATTTATAAATTGAAATAATACATAATCCAAACGCATAAATACAAGATTGTTGTTATTTAGTAGATCCTGCTTAATTGGACCAATTATTTAGAACAGCTCTCTCTGGCTTTCCTATATATAAACCTTCCTTGGTTATAGTTACTCATCATCTACTGAAAACAAGAATATAATTAAGATGGAGAGCATTTCTAGTTCATTTAAGAGATTCTTGAGAAGAAGAAGATACCAAAGGCTTTACAGATCGAATACTAATAAAAGAAAGCTTAAGGTGGTAAGGTTAGGAGGAGATCAAACACCAAGAAGGGTATGGAAATTGAGAACAATTATTAATCCAAAGCTGCAGTTGAAGTTGAAAGTCGCATCTCCCATTAGAGTTTTGGTGAATTTTCATGATGCTTATGTTGATTTGATGCTACGTTTAGCAAATGGAATGCATGTTTTGAAAAGAAAAGGATGGTTTGGAGGAAAAAAGATTGCAAAACAGAGAGATCAGATTTCAATGGCGTCTTTTGGAGATGAAGTTATAGACACTAGGTTGGTTTTTCAAATTTATAACAGAACTGCCTCACTTAATTAATTAAGTTTTCAAGTATTTGTAATACTCCTATTAAGATTAATTAATTCAACTATTGTATGATTGAAGAAGCTGTAATTACATTCAAATGCTACAATCAACAGCTTTTGAATGTCTCAAATTAAAACACATTTCTTTTGGACAAGCCGTGTTTCAGCCATATCAAAACCACAGAATAATTCAATTTGTTGAATTAAAACACATTTCTTTGAATCAAGAAATTGAGATTGTTGACTTGCAGTTCATCTCCATCGTGTGAGATATCAACATTATATATTTTCGTGTGGAGTGAAAATTGTTAAAAAAGAAAGTAAATAATCAAATGGGTAGACTGTCAATTTCATTTATACAAGGAATAATATACCATTCTTGACTCTTTTTTTTAAGCCACTGAGATTGTAAATTGAACTATGAATATAGTATTGAATTGACTGCTAGATGAGATTTCACAATTTCTTCTTTCTTTTTTTTTTTTTTTTTTAATTCACCCACTCAATTTATAATGAAAGGTAAAGCCTGTTTAGGAATATGAGCAGCACCACTCAACAATGGAAACTGAAATCAGAATCTTACCGGAAGAAGCTCCAGGATTTAATTACCTCCCTCTCAGAGACGGCGACGCCCTCGATTCCGACAATGATCGACTGAAACAGCTCGGCTACAAACAAGAGCTCAGCCGCAGTCTATCGTGCGTATATCTACCTTCGGCCTCCTTTTTTTTTTTTGAAGTAAATAAATAAGATGAAATGAATGAGAGTTGGTAGTGTTCGGTGATGTGCAGGGCAATAGCAAATTTTTCGGTGACATTCTCCATCATATCGGTGATTACTGGTATAACAACGTTGTATAATACGGGTCTAACTTTTGGTGGACCCGTAACCATGGTGTACGGTTGGCCGATCGTGGGGTTGCTAACGTTGATTGTGGGAATATCAATGGCTGAGATTTGCTCTGCCTATCCAACGGCAGGTGGGCTCTACTTTTGGAGCGCAAAGCTTTGTGGCGGTGAATGGGGTCCTTTTGCTTCTTGGCTCACTGGCTGGTACGTTTTTTTGCAAACTATGTATCAAATGAAAATTATGTTCAAATTAATTGTTTGTTTGTGCATATAAGTATCTCATTCACTCAATTATCCGGCCGATTTTAAGGGTATAAGAGAATTCACAATTAAATATGGGTTACATATTATTATCAAATATTCTCTACTAGAAAATGTTTTTAGAGTTCAAAATGTAAAAATGAAACAACATTAGATATTAAAATAAATAATAAATATTTATTTATTTATTTATTTTTTCATTTGAAAATAAAATAAATCACATGTAAAAAATTTATTGATTATTTTAATGTCAAAATGTCTATCAATTGTCTTTATTCATGACTCACGGTGTCTTTGTCTTTCAACATTATAGATGCTCTAATAATTAGAAACCTATAACATAACAAAATGCACTTTAAACTTTAAAATGTGTTTAGCAAAAAATATTTGTTTAAGTAACTTTTAACTGAATATACTTATTGTTTATAAAATGCTACAAAAGATAAAATTTCAGTAAAATGTTATTCAAACAGTTAAAAGTTATCTTAAAAGTTTTTTCATCCAACACAAAAAATAACTTTAAGCGTTTTGACATAATAAATTAGTAACACGTCTTAATATTTGACAAAATTAGTAAAGATTTGTGATAAAATAATTATAAAAAAATTCACTTTTTTAAATAAACATCAAAATATAAAATTGGTCACACTTAGTTTTTTACTTATTTACTGTTTTATCATTGTTTATAATTAGTTTACTATGAGTGTTGTAGATGAAATTTGTTATTTCTATATTTATGGAAAAAGTATTATAAATTCTTTGAGATTTCAATTAACTTTTCAGTACTTATATTTTTAGAAATCATTTGTCATAATATTATGTTATAAATAAAATACAGTGAAGATTTAGGTCCTCATATTAATAAATTGAATCACTTGGTCGCTAAAATTTTATATGATTAATTACTTAATCCATAAAATTTTACAAGTAGTACATTGGTATTAATGTTTTTTATAGAGTTTTAACAACCATTCAAACAAAACGATTACAGTGTAATGGAGAAATACATGAGGAATTAATCAGTGTATTCTTAGAAATAGAGGGACTAATTAGGTGACTATGTTAAATCTCAGGAATTTTATAGTATTTTTCTGTAAAATTAATTCATTATCCATTTAGAACTATTTGATTACCCGTTTACAGTTTGTATACATTCTAGAACTGTCCCTATAAATATCTGAATTCAAAACCAAGCAAGCAAATACACACCCTCATCAAGCTTTTTTAGAGCCATAACGGTACCTTGATTATCTTCCTTTACAGTAAGATATGTTCGCATTCCTCAAAGGTTAGCAAGCTGTTCTAACAAATAATGCACCAAAAACTAAATTATCTTAAACACAGGGGTGAAACAAAATTAAAACTCAATATATAAATTTCATCAAATGCATTTTGGAACAAAAATAAATCTCATCATCTCACTCAAAAAATGATTTATTCAATATATCTGACATTCTGATTTGATAATCGATTAATTTTGGCCGTTTTCTTAAAGGGTCTTTTGGTCCTCTATTAATTTCAAACACAATTGTTGATACATACTGCAAGTTTGGTATTATATGTGTACTTTTATAAACGAAGAAGATTTAATTTCAAATGTATAAAATAAAGGGAAAATTATAATTTTGTCCTTGATTTTGACATATTCTATGATTTTGTCCATCTATTTTTAGCAGTTTAATAAGACTACAAAAAGCTATTCCATATAGTTTTGGGTTAAAGTAATGGTAGAATAATAAAAATGTAATTTTAGAAACACTTTTGTTTTGAAATTTGACGACATGGGGAACTTGATATTCAAATAAAAAGCTTTTTTTAAACTTTGAGTTGCTAGCAGGAGGTTGATCATGGCCAGGAGGCTAAGAACATTAGGTTCTTGGTAAAAAAGATGAAGAAGCTTTGCCAAAATTCAGAATCAGTCTTTTATTTAAAAGGGTCCGTAACTTTAACAGAAAAATGTATAGTTATAAATATAAAAGAAGAAAATATGTGAAAATCATAGAATATGGGCTTATTATTTGATTATTGAATGGTTGTAATTATAACTCGTAGATGAGAGAGTCTTGAAATTATCTGCTTAATATTATTTTATTTTTCCGCCACAGAATTTGTTTACAAAAATAAATGGACGGTGCGTGGATATGTGATGGGTCCACATCCACTTAACTTTGTTTGTTGTATTGCATTAAATGGTTTGACCGTCTTAGCTGCATCTCCTCTAATCACAGACTTTAGGAATTCATTCCACATGCCAATTCTTTAAAAATTCAAATTCGTTTCAATTCCACCAACTCATGTTTCTTTTCCAATTTTATCCCTCAACCTATGTTATATAATTAATTTATTCTTTATAATAACCCTTTCTTACTCAAAATAAATAAAATTATTTTAATTTTTAATACATCTACACATTATCACTACTTATATATAAAAATAAACTAGTCTTAATAATATAATAAATCAATATAAAAAAAAAAACACAAGCAATTTGAATAAACTAAACCAAAAAGCAAAATCTATATCTCAAAACTCAAAGTCATCCAACAAATCTCAGACTCACAAGTCTCAAACTTCTCATCTATAATGCATAAACATTCCTACATTAATTAGACCATCTAATTCATTTATCCATTTTCATATTAAGCCAAGAAAGTTTAATTTCATCATCACAACAAAAAAATCATTCGACCAAGTGTTCATTATCTTTCAAGAAATCAAGCCCCTCCATTGTCTCCCACTTATCTATTCCCGACTTTTTCAACTCTGTTGTAATCTCAATTGCTGAATAAATGCAACGATTGCTATTTGTGATAGCTCTTGAGATCTCTTTCATCAAAGCTATCACCTCCATAATATTATCAGTAATAATATCTATTTTCTTTCTTTTAGTTCCTTCTGAAGCCTCTTTTGATCTCCTGTGTTTATGCTATAAATTGAATTTTTTTTCAATTATAATTGAGTTAAGTTTTTTTGGGTTAATTTGTGTTGAGTTTAGGTTAATTAGGATAGATTTCTGATGTTTTGGGCCTTACCTATTTTGGACTTTAGTTAAAGTAGTTAATGTCAAAACTTATTTAGACTTATGACATTATTTATTTTTTATAAACGTATTAGGCTTTAGTTGTAATTTGGAATTAGAATTCTAAGAGTCAGGAAGTATCCAGAATCAGATAGAGTGAAAGATTGAAAACAGAAGACTCCAAATACTTTGGGCGGTTAAAGAATAGAAGCACGTACATAAGCTAGTCTAAACTTAGAGAGAGAGAGAGAGCTGCAAGTTGTTGACTATTTTTATTTTGGTCAAAAACTTGTTAAGAGAAAAACTTCGGCCAACTTGCGTTCAATTAGTATTTAAATCATGGAAATATTATTTTCCAATCATTCCACTCCCTCATAAAGCTTTCTGTTTTAATCAAGATTTTATTGAATTAAAAGATTCTTCTTTTAATTCAATAAAATATTATCATCCTTATTATTAATTTTTTTAGGAAGGGTCAATCAATCTGATATCAGTAATAGCGTCAATAAATAATTGAACATATGAACTACCTTATTATTTAGTCAGAATCAAAACTACTTATTTACCTAAAAAAAAAAAACACATTATTAATCCATTTTAGAACACCAGTCTCTCAAAATAAATAAATAAATTTTAGAACACCAGCACAGAATACTTATAAAATAATTCGATTAATTATCTTCTCTTTAAGTTTGCAATTTATCTTTATTTTTGCACCATTATTTTATTCTTGATCGTATTTATTTTATTTATTCACAGAATTAATATTGATTAAAAATTTAAAAATGATAAACACTTCAAAATGTAAAATTTTTTTTTAAAAAAATTATGAGAACTGAACTTTCTAAACAGAATTTCAATTTCCAGGCACAGATGGCCGGCTAGCTAATCCTTATTACATTTTCCGTTTGTCTAATTCTGTCTGTGGACTTTGGCGGCTTTGTTTGAGCATTAATTCCAATAAAAAAGGCAGAGTTACTGCTCTGCTTTTGATCTCCGTAAAAAATCGACTGAGAAAAGAGGAGAGAACACTCCTGGAAAGAAGGGAACGAGAGATTGACCTTTTTGGTTTAATCTCTTAATCTGAACCTTCTCCTCTTTCAAAATTCTTAGAAACCCAAAAATGGTTTTAGATACTGAAAACATGATTCTTCCATCTCATTCATCCCAGAATGGCAAAGTTGGTCTTGATTCAGGAGCCGCTCGTCTTAAGGAGCTTGGATACAAACAAGAGCTCAAGCGTGACCTTTCGTAAATTTCTCAATAACCCAATTCATTTTTTCGTTTTTTGATAATAAATTGTTAAACCATTTGATTCCCGAATTGCAGGGTGTTTTCCAATTTTGCGTTTTCTTTTTCGATCATATCAGTACTCACTGGCATAACCACTTTATATAATACTGGGTTGAATTTTGGAGGTCCAGTGTCATTGCAATATGGGTGGTTTATTGCTGGTTTGTTCACCATGGTTGTTGGGTTAGCTATGGCTGAGATTTGCTCCTCTTTCCCAACTTCCGGTGGTCTCTACTATTGGAGTGCCAAGCTTGCTGGCCCTCGTTGGGCTCCCTTTGCCTCTTGGTTAACTGGCTGGTAATCCTTATCCGTTACAAATTTTTATGCCTTTTTAGTTTTATGATCACAAATTGCAGTAGCTTCTTTGTTCTAATTTGAGTCTCTTTCATTTCCTGGATTTTAGCTCTACTCACAAATTTTACTTTTTAAGTTCCTTTTTCTCAGGCTATTTTCTGGTTTATTAGTCACTAGTGCTAATTGCACATTAACATATTTGTAAAAGTTTCCTTATTTCTTTTTATAGAGCATCGTTTCTAGAATGGAAGACGTTTCTAACTATGAGTTGCGTATTCTGCTATTTCAGCTGTGTAGACTTTCAGATTATTAGTTATTTATTTTTATTCATTTAGGGGCTCGCTCTTCTGCCTTCTGAAACTATATTCCGAGTTTTCCATTATATCCAAGGATCCACCCCATTTATTTTAGGATAATAAGAACATCTCTTCATGATTTGAATGAAGGAAAGTATACTGCAAAAGGTGAATCTGGTTTTTGCATTATAGAGTTCTACATGTATTTTTACTGGTTGCTAAGGAGGCCTACAAGAAATCTTCTGTGACACGAGTTTAAGTTCTATACTAGAAACATACAATCAATCTTGAGACCAAATTATATGTTAATACTTTGTTCAGTTTACTATACACACACCCACAAAGTAGTCCGATTCTTTTCCCAATTCTTTTTTTAAGATTGAACAATGGGTTATGCACAATTAATGCTGGTTTGATAGTTGAATTCTTAAAAATGAATGCCATCAAATACAAGGATAAGAACTAAAACCCCTAAATAGCTTATCATGTGTGACGAATGTTATCACATTTGAGACCAGCACTTGATTTTGAACAATTAAAGTATTGTGTGCTTTATTGTTGTGTTAATTATTGGGTAAAGTTTAGAGTTTTGAAGCAGAAGCAGAATTATTAATGTTCCTAGTTTAACTAGTGCATTGTATTCTTTGAGTTCTTACGTCGGTAGCATACTCTCACATAATCTGCTCCACTTTATATTATATATAGCTTGTACATCTAGTCGCATTTAGATACTAAAGATGTGTACAGCACATTGTTAATGGAAAATTCATTGTTCATTTTTTTGCAGGTTCAACATTGTTGGTCAGGTATACCTGAAAATCAATGCTGGAGTTTGATAGCCTCAATATGTACTGGCCGCCAGCATGTTTCATGATGATGTGAAAAATTTCCCATTATTCTAACTCCTTCATGTAAATTTATATTTGCAGTGGGCTGTTACAACCAGCATAGATTTCTCACTTGCACAGCTGATTCAGGTGATGATCCTTCTTAGCACAGGTGGGAAAAATGGTGGTGGTTATGAGGCATCCAAATATATAGTGATTGCTATGCATGGTGGAATTTTACTATTACATGCTATACTAAATAGTCTTCCCATCTCAGTGTTGTCGTTTTTTGGACAATTGGCTGCTGCTTGGAATCTTCTAGGTAGAGTTTCTTGTTCAATCTCTCTACTTAGCTTGTTACTTGAGCAAACCTGTCTCTTAATTAAATCTTTGTTGTCTTTGGATATTTTCAGGGGTTCTAGTTCTTACAATTCTTATTCCTTGTGTTGCAACTGAGAGGGCTAATGCCAAGTTTGTTTTCACGCATTTCAATACTGATAATGGTGATGGAATCAATAGTAAAGCTTACATTTTTGTGTTGGGACTTCTGATGAGTCAATATACTCTTACAGGGTATGATGCATCTGCTCATATGGTAAGTTATATTTTTCTTTGGACCTGTCTCTAAAAAACTGATAGAACTCAAGCATGGTTAGACTCAATATTATGTAATTAGGTTAAAAATGGACATTTTGATTCTAATCAACATTATCAAATTCATCTGCTAACCGATGAAATCAGGCTGTATATCTAACCTGAATTCTAACTTTACAATTACTAGTTCATTAAATTATTCTTTATCCAGTTTCATTTTTATGACTGATGAGAATTGTAGATCTGAAATTAAATAAATTGTTATTTCAAGACAGAGGAAACAAAGAATGCTGACGAGAATGGACCTAAAGGAATTATAAGTGCCATTGGAATATCTGTTCTATTTGGATGGTTTTATATTCTTGGTATTACCTTTGCTGTTACAAACATCCCTTACCTTTTAAGTGAAGACAATGATGCTGGTGGTTACGCAATTGCTCAAATATTTTACCAAGCATTCAAGAGTAGATATGGCAGTGGTGTTGGAGGAATCGTTTGTATAGGAATAGTTGCTGTTGCCATATTTTTCTGTGGTATGAGTTCAGTAACCAGCAACTCCAGGTAAATGTATATGCTTAAATGCTTAATTCTTCTAATTTGAAGCACTTTGAGATTTGAAAGATTCTTATAGAACTACTTGCAATGCTACATATTCATTCTCAGGATGGCTTATGCATTTTCTAGAGATGGAGCCATGCCATTCTCATCACTCTGGCACAAAGTGAACAAGCAGGATGTCCCTATAAATGCTGTTTGGCTCGGTGCTTTCATCTCGTTTTGCATGGCTCTAACGGTATTAATTCCTTTTTCATTTCTTCCGCGACAAAGTTATCATCATATAAACAAATCCCACTTTGGTGTTTGTTTCTGTTTTTGCTGCAGATGCTAGAAATCTGCAATCTGTTTATGTTACAAGGGTTACGAAAATATTGAAAACAAGCACTCCATTTTGCATTGCAAATTCAGTACTGACTACCTTCTTTCATAATTCTTAAATTTTTCTCTGCAACCACAACAATTAATGGAGTAATTTATCATCATGTGACATGATCTCTGCTTTTTTTAACCTTATTCCAATTAATGTCAGTTTCTGATTCTTGGTCTGATCTATGATATCTGCTCGTTTCTGAATCTGCCGCTTATCATTTCTTTCTTTCTTGATGTTGTGCAGTATCTTGGAAGTACAGTGGCATTTCAAGCAATGGTATCCATAGCCACCATTGGATTGTACATTGCTTATGCACTGCCCATCTTCTTTCGAGTTACCTTGGGTCGCAAGTCATTCGTACCGGGACCTTTCAATTTAGGTCGCTATGGTGTGCTGGTAGGTTGGACAGCAGTTCTTTGGGTGGTAACTATTTCAATCCTCTTCTCATTGCCTGTAGCCTATCCTATTACCAATGAGACACTCAATTACACTCCTGTTGCAGTCGGTGGGTTGCTCATTATCACAATTTCTTCTTGGATTTTGAATGCTAGACACTGGTTCAAAGGTCCTATAACCAATGTAGATAGTTGATTTATGTACTATGAAGTCTGACATTTGAAAAATTATATTGCTATTGAATTGAATTCTTCTCATGTGATATCATATGTTTTAATTTGCAAGAACCTATTAGTCAATTATGGATTGGTTTTCAAGGACGCCTATAGTGCAGAGTAGCAATCAACATTGTTGTACCCATTTTGGATTCAACTTAAGGCCATAATCAAATATGAGCACCCAACTTATCAAAAGGCCAAAAAGAACCAAGCCTAAAATTTTAAACTGCTATGACCATTTAAAAAAATAAATAAATAACATAATAAACGACGCAACCTTCACGAAACAAATCACCTTCTCCGGCTCTGCAACTACTCACCATCGCCGAAAAAACGAGGACCTGTGTTTTGTCCAGTGATAGACCGACGAAAAATTAAGAAACTAGGCCAATTTTAGGGTATACAAGTATACTTAGGGTATCTGATGGGTGACCTGTGTTTTGTCCAGTGATAGGCCGACGACAAAATCTGTCTGTCCTGATTTACTAGAGAGGTTTCCGGCGAGACAGAAAATTAGTTTTTCGGTGCTTTAAACGAAAACCGGAAGGATTTCGGCCGTATAGTAATCAGAATCACATAAAAAACCCATAGGAGGTTTTAAACGCAACGAATACCTGACGGATTCGCCGGAAAATCATTGTTCTTGAACCTGTAACAGCCGGCTCATCTTCTCCGGCGAACTAGTGATAAAACTCGACAGAATCTTCACCGATTCAAATAACAACAATTACACTCGCAATCAATACAACACCTGTTTGTCAAGAGGATGTCTGAAATCATTAGCATCAAGTTCACGAAACACAATTGAAGCTGCTCCGCTCCGCAAATAGAAACTTTTAACTCCTCCCTTCTTCTTTACAGAGCTGAATCCAACTGAGTACAGACTAGAACTGAAACTGAGAGAAGAAAGTTTTTTGAGATTGAAGCATGAAGAAGAGACTAGAGGCACATAAACCATTGAAGCAAACATAGCTATCGACGAAAATTATAAATCACGATCGAAACTAAATGAAACCTTGAGTTTCTGATGGTAAATAACGGAATCATTCCTGAAACCTCTAGGAAACTACCATAGCGTTGTCAATTTAAAGAATCACCACGGAAAACATGACAGAACTCCATTTTTTTGGTGGTTTTTCAATTGGTTTCTCATCATATTCAACTTCATTTAACCACAGATTGGCGACAGAAAGAGTGCCGGAAGACTTGCCGGCACTTGGGCTGTCAACCGGTACCCTCATCTCGCCGATCAGATGCAAGATTGACGGTGCACAGTGGAATATAAGGAGCTACAGCGAAAGTTTAAACAGAGGTAGTTGTTTGGTAACTTTGGGTACGATTTCAAAAACAAAGAGAGCCATTTTTCTTCTTATTTTTGCCGTTTGAATCTTTTTCCAAACAAAGAAAAAACGGTAGCCTTTTTTCATATATATCCCTTTGTGAAAACATTCACGCAATTAATAGAAAAGGAAAAAAATGGATGTTTTTCATTACTTAAACTTTATGAAGACAGATAAAAAAAACCTGAAAATCAAAAGTAAAAACACGAAGATCACATGTCATCTTCTACGCCAATCGGAACATGAACTTCCTTGTCATCGCTGGAAAAACGAATAACTCGGTCGAAAATCGAACAGAATCACGTTTTCGCAAATTGAAATCATGGATACCATAAGCAAATTCGTCTCGTTGACAAAAATTCTTCGTAAATAACAAGAAACTCATCAGTACTGTTTCTGTTGAGTTGCTGATACGTATTTCAGCATTTTTCAATCCAAATTTGATTGGAACTGTGATGTAGTTGTTTTTAAGCATCAGAAAATGCTGGGTGTAAGAAACTTATTGTATACTTTTGATATATCTTATGCAAACTTGCAGTAAAAAAAAAAAGGCCTTTTTAGTATTATTTTCAATTTTGTGAACTAAGAAGCTCTAAATGATTTTTCCCCCAACTATTTTCATGTTTTTTATCCATTTTGGCGGTCATCCTTATATATATCCCATAAATCTTAAATAAATTATTATAAACAAAAATCTAAAACTCATATTATATCAATTAAACGTAACACCTTACAGAATTTAATGTAGGATTAGACACTTAGAGTTTGATTTCTAACTTTTGTGATATGGCTCTATAATTTCTAATAGAAAAGTTAGTAAATAACATTTTTCCTAAATTTGAATGAACTAAAACTATTAGTTTCATAATTAAGCCAATAAAAGAAAATTTTTGAAAGTTTTTAATATTCCGTTTCTACGGTCTACTTTTTTCATGCACGTTTGTTATCTTCTTTGTAATCACTCTACTTGACTGAGAGATATCGACTTTTGGATTTTAAGAGATCGATCGAATTTTTACATGAGAGATAAATTTTTTCATAAAATACCAAATCAAATGAATGAAACATAAAAAATTTCATAAAAGATTTAACATGTCTCCCAAACTCATATCATACCATCACATCCCAGCCTTTAAAATATCAATTCTAATCTTTAGTGTGACAATGTTTGACAATGCTCCGCTGCGCACTCTGAACTCCTCCTGTAAAAGACTTGTCTAACAACATGGGAGTTTAGTCCTCAATAATGTATGGCCATTATTATATTATGACTTATGAAACGTTGCCTTAGTGAAATTTAGTAAGAAAAATTACCTTATAATTTTGTTTCGAAAGGAAATAATTCTTATGAGAAAACCCAAAAGTTATTATAATTGAAAGTACCACAGAATGATGAAAAACAATAATAGCTTCTGATAAAATATGATCATATTTTCCTTACGAGTAGTATGAACCAAATAAAGGGGAAAAAACAAATAATGCTCATTACTAGGAAAAATATTAGAATGGAGAAGAGAAGCATTTGAAAATGAATATAGAGAAGTTGAAGTCAAGAAGAGTGTGGCATGAGAAAAATAGAGAAAGCAGCAGAGCCAAGGAAGCTTGCCGCAAACCACCACCCACCCCACCCATTTGGCGTTCCGTTGGTGTTGGTCAGAGCGCGGCAAGTCATCCTTGGCTCGACCACCCTCTCTATCTCTTCTTGCAACACTGTTTTGACATTTCTGATTTTATGGCTTGAATTCTCCTATATTTATAGTCCCAGATTTAACCAATTTAGAGAAGGGAAGGGCCTAGTAGCAGTAGTGCACTTGTTACTTTTATTTTATTTTTGTGTCCTTTTCCTTATGCCCCCCGTAGGGTAAGGTCTGTCTTTAATCTTTTTAGAAAAGATGTAACCATTGAATATAATGTTTGAAGAATATGTTTGGTTTGGAACACTAATTTCTCAATAATAAAAAAAAAATTAATTAATTTAATGTTATTTCTGAGATTGTTCTAATTGTATTATGATATATGTTCTCAAATATTAACTGTATATGTATTGGTTCTCGGCTGCTAATTATGATATTTTAAAAAAATACATTTTTTATTGGATTTTAAACATCATATGCAGATTATTACAACTAATCACACATTAATTTATGTGTATATAATTTATTTTGAAATAAAACACTGAAATTAGTAGAATACCAGTTTTTGATAATAAAAGTTAATTAATCATATGAAAAGACAAAACATCCGACAGAAGATGAAGGAGAATATCACCCCCATTCTATACAGTTGTGATATGGAAACAGTTGCTCATCTAATCCACCAACTTTCTGCAAAACTGACATAAAACTAATTGTATGGACAATCATTATCCGTTTTTCAGTAATTTTTTATAATAAACATTATCTGAAAAATTGATGCTTTACAATACGAATTCATTGAGAGATTAATAAAATCAGTTGTAATAAGGCAGAATATCTTTTAGTGAAGGTTAAATTGCACCTCAACTTACTAATTTTTATTCATTAACTTTTATTCAGTTAAAATTCTTTTGTATATAATGTTTGTCATGTTAAAGAAGGTTTTGAAATTTTATTCAATAACAACTGCAAATCATTACTCTAATCCCATTCTACTTCATTCACTAATATGGAATATTATTATTAATACTAATGATTTTCCAAATTTAATTCAAAATTTTGTAGAAATAACACAAAGATGCGATTGAGGAGATGATGATAGCTGTAGATTAGCTTCCACATTCTATATCATCCATAAAAGCTTTTTAAGTATGGCATAGAATGAAGATATAGTATATATAAGGAGATTTTGTGTCTGTGCCTGTGCTTGTGGTCCTACATTCCATTCCCATATAAAGTTGACTCTTTGGCTAATTTTCGAATAATAAGAATCATCAAATTTCTGTAGTGACCATGCTTCGGAATTCAATACTTATGTCAACTACAATTTGTTCTTCTAATTTTTCCTTTTTTTTTATATATAACACGCAATAAGAAACTCTCTTTATGCATTACGTAATACTCAATCTCATGTTGAAAAATTTAAGTATCGAATGACTTAAAATTGTTGTAAGAAAAGACCAAGTACTCGAATTCATTGCTTATTCAAGTTCAATATCAAATTTTGCTATGTATGAAATAATTTTTTTTATTAATGGAAGTTTTATTTCTCATGAAAAAATTTGTAATATATAAAATTATTTTCTCTGTATAAGGAGAAGATAATATAAAGAATTGGAAATGTCATCCAATCAAAGAAACTAGCATAATAAACAAAGAGATCAGCAAATACATTTTTTTTTTCTAGAGTAAGAGATTAGCATACACTTTAACCCTTCATTTTCAGTGTCTTTTCATTGCTTTCATGATTTACATACATTATCTCTGTTAGGGTTGGATAATTAATGTCCACCAACTAATTGTATTGTTATTGTATAAACTTATTCTAATTTTTTATTGTTGCAACTGTTAATTAGGCTAAGAAAAATATATATTTCTCAAACCTAATTCATCACACATCTTCATGATTAAATTAATTAGTAATTTAAGCCCTCTCTCTAATCCTACAAATTTTCAGAAAATTGAAAAAAAAAGTGAAAAAAATATGATATCAGAATCTTTAGAATAAAACACATACATAACAATCTATATATTACTATATTTAGCACTGTGACTACTGTTATTCAATTATATATATAAATTATGTTATTTTATTTTAATAGTATTTATTAAATATAGGAATATGAATTGAATATTATTTTATGATTATGTTAATTTTCATAATTTGTATTTTAAAAAATTGGAGCAAACTATTTAATCAAATATAAATAGTTAAAATTAAAATTTAATATATTTATAGTTCAATATTTTAATTGTAATAATTGATTTTTATTATTAATATTTAAGGTACTATTCAATATAATTAATTTCAACCATTTACTATTTTTGTTGAATTTTTATTTATTGTTTAGTTAGTTGTTAATTTATGGGATAATGATAAATTTATTATTTAACCTTTTTAAAGTTCAACAATTTGATGCTTGAACTTTTTTTTTTTTTACAATTTAGTTATCAACCATTTATATTTTATAACGTCCTACGTGGGTGAATATGGACACTTCACAAATGATTTGGCGCTAATGTGTCCTAATTGCCACATCAGAGTAAGACAACAAATTCAAATTCTAATATCCCTTTTCTATTATCTTCCCCTCGAATTCATTTGCAAACGCATCACCTCCATAGATATCGCACCACTTTTCTTTCGACCTAACCATCATTGCCGATCTTCGAGTCGGATTGCAGGTTCCACGATTTTTTTTAAAACAAATTTGTGCTCGGCTCATTTATTAGTAAGGCAGGTTTGATTCACTCCACGCAGATTCGGTTAAAAACGGATGCCCATGATCAATCCTAATATAAAAGTACGTACTTATTATAAAATTTTTAACTTAAAGTGCATAATTGAACATTTGCAAACTTCAAGTTTTATTAAGAAAATGGATACAAGTTCATATGTCAACTTGTGCAATTTGTTATTCTTTTGTACATTAAAATGCCTAAAACAAATTCACCTTCCAAAACATGGCATATTTTACAATTGGAAGTTCGAGCTTTTGTTGTATCCATTTAGACACCTAAATTCAAAATTATTATAATGCTAATGATAAAAGGTACGCAGTGTATATGGTACGTCTGCTTTTAAAATTCTATATCACACAAATTGCTAAAAAAGAAAAATTACATAATAAAATCCTAATTTGTTTTATACACAAGTTTAGTACTTAAAGTTATAATCACTATATTAACTAATAGATGATCTAATACCCCATTTCAAGTGAAAATGTGAGGTCCAAAGTGAAAATGATAGAAGAGCGTACTGTTAGGCAGTGTACATTCTATCATTATCCTTATTATTATCCTCTTCCTATTTTCTTTACTCAATCGTGAAATCATATCTAGCATCACATAGAACTGTTCAAGCGATATGCAAGGCAATAAGAAGTAGACCCTTCTTTTGAATCTTTCAAGCAGTCCTTGCTCATGGGTAGGCCTCTTTTGTAAAAAAGATAAGAGTATAATAAAGGTAGGAGGGTATGATATACAAATCAAGATCTAAGCTTGCATGGAGGAGCTCATGGAAACCTTCCCTGTATGCTCAAGTTCATGTTTAACAAGCTTTTTCAAAATTTTAAGATTAAACTCGTATTTTTAGTGGAGCTAAAATTAAGAGATGAGTTAAGATTATTACTTCAAACTCTCGGACCTTCTTCCCAAATAGCCTTTCATAAATTGGTTTTTTTTTTTTTTCCTTATTCCTTTATTATTGGGTTTTAAACCTTTATTAATGTTTTTTTAAGAAGTTAACCTCTCTCCAAATTAAATCTTATTTCTTCTCGCAAATAATTTTAATTCAAACGGTTAGAGTGATGCATTTTTAATCTCAAATCTTAATAACTTAACTAAAAAAATTAATTTGCCGTTCAAAAAATAAAAAATCTTATTTTTTCTTTGTTCTCAAATAAAAAATTAGAAGGAGACTCTCTCTTTCTCTTTTTTCATCTCTATTCCTCTTTCTCTTTTGTCTTTTCAACTCTATTTTACTCCCCGCAAAAACCTTCAACTAAAGCTACTCCGATACCGAATAGCAAATAATGTGCACATTGGTGATTGAGAAGACGACCTTGAGTTCCAGCATGGCTGATGTCTATTTATAACAATTTTGAATAGTTAAAGTGTTTAAATGGTCACAACGAAAAGTTCATGGTTTCACTCCAGAATTATGCAAAAGTTGGATGGTGAATTTGCATATTAGACCTTTTAGAATTTCACTTATGTATATAAATGGTATTTTGGTCAGTTAGAAAAATCTTATACATAGAATGAGAATTGTGAAGCACATCAATCAAATAAGTTTCAAAGAGAAGCGTAGATAGAAAAAAAAAAAGGAGGGAGTGAGTTGTAAAAGTGAAAGTAGTATCTTGTAATTTGTCGTTTAATCAAAGTTTACTTCCACTTAAGTCCAAATTAAAATATTTCATCTTATTCCCTTTAATTCTTCCAACACTATATATGTAGAATACACTAAAACAACAATTAGATATGAATTGGTAGCTACGAAATCAGCCACTGGCAGTAGCGATCCACATCCACGGGATTAGGCTGGGCATCAACGGGTTCTTCCTCCATTGTATTCAGTAACTGATCAGCATAATCTATTATAGATTGAGTCTGATTTGTAGCACCACCATTGGGTTCCATGTTCAAAACGTCGTCTAAATTAGGAACTTCTCCTGAATTTGGATGAAAAATTGACATTAAATCCAATTCTTGCTTCCAGTTATCGAAGTTTGATGATGGGAAATAGTCAGTTGCCATTTCATGAGTATCAGAAAGTTGCATCAAATCTAGTTTTGGGTTCCCATCAATGGAATTTTCAGCAAATTTGAATTCATTATTTGTCTCTTTCCTAATTGAAGGAGATGCTATGGATCTTCCTACCACAGAATCAAGCTCTTGTGGTTCTCCATTTTTCTTCGCTGAAAATAAATGTTCTTGTTAATATAATTTTTTTTGTTAATAAATGTTCTTGTAATTTTTTAATAATTCTCATCAACAATTTCGGTATCAATATCATGGCTGTTAAAAAAAATTAGGATTATTTAAACAATTTTAGTGTTTGTATTATTGATTTTTTTTTTAAAAAAAATAATATGATTTAAGGTTTTTTATTTTATAAAAAATAAGAATAACAGAAATTTATAGATATAATTACCTCGAAATCCATAATTAAAGCTAAAGTTGTTCTCAAGCTCTCCCAAAATCCTGGTCCTATTGCCATAGAAATTTGACGAATTACTCACGGAAGGTAAAGTAGCATTTCCAGTTTCACAAATACGCTGCACCTGAGATTTATATTTCTGCAATCATAATTATTAATTCATTAATTTTGGTATTAAAAAATAATAAACACAATAACAAAAATAAATAAATAAATAAGAATTGTGACCTGGAGATGGCTAGCGACTTGGCGCTGTGTCAGATGAGGCACATTCATAATCTCCAATATTGGTTTAGGACGAGCTTCTGCATTCAGTAAGCAAACAATTAAATGATTCATAATTACAATTAAACACTCGTAAAAAAAATATGGGTGAGGAAAATACTTTTGTCACCCAATTCACTAATAGCTGCTGTAAATTTGAGGTGAAGCTCTGGAGTCCAAAGAATTCTTGATCTTTTTTCATTATTTAAGCTACTATTTTCTTTAGATTTTTGTTTATTTCCATTACTATTTTCTTTCTCCTTTTCTTGTTCGGCATCAGAGGAAGAATTGGCTGTCTGATTCTGAGTGTTCTGAGAAAGTGGAGTTGAGGCAATTCTTCGCTTCCTGAAGGCATGTTGCCATATATATTTCAAATCATCCATACTAATTGGCTTCTCCAGATAAAATGCTGCCCCTTCTGCTATTTTCTGCCTGCCAAACCTTACACTTCTTTCTGACGACATCACTGCATCAAATTAATATAACAAAGTCAATTTTTATTTCTAATTAGAAGAAGAAGAATAGAATAAATAGCTTACCAATAATAGGAACATTGTTCTCTTTCAGTTCATGCAGAAATGCAGTACTGTTCACATCAGCCATCACAAGTTTGAATCTGTCTTTGTCTTCTTTCAGCATTGATAGAGCAACTGATGTTTCTTCTGTCGCCGTAACTATATTGAATTCAACGGATTTAGTCATTATTTGAAAATAAAACAAATTTATTTTACAAGGTAAATTAAACTAAACCGAATCTATTTATAACTTTGCAAAATTACTTGTTTTACTAAAAAAAAAAAGAAAAAAAAAACACCTTGATATGCATATTGCTGAAGCATTGAAGAGAGGTAGAAAAGGGAATTTGTATCACTGTCGACCAATAGGATACTAAAGCCTCGAGCAAAGCTAGGAATTGTACTATTATTATTTCCCAAGTTCTCCATTTTCTTCTAATTTGAAGATTGAGATAGAACTAGAATCTAGCAGAATTGAACAAAAGAAGCCTTACAAATCCAAACAGGGAGGTGTTTGTAGGAAAAATGTAATGTAAGTGCTGGTTATAAATAGAGAACAGAAAGAAAGGATAAATTGGAAGCAAATTGAAAAGTTACAGTTTCTGCTAAATTGTAGGGTTCACCACTCCTCCAATCGTTAAATTACACGTTTCATCTATTCTAATTTCTATTTTTACGATAAATTACTCAAGTCAAGTGTAGGTATTGTTGACTACCGTTACTACAACGTTAGATACTTGGTGGGCATACCATTTTTGAATTTATTTTTTTCGTAAGGAATTATATTTTAAAATTTTTTCACCATTACTCGTAATTTTCTGAGTAATGTAACGGTGCATTTCTCAAATATATGATTAAATATAAATATATAAATATTGTTGTCTATTAAAATACAAGTAAGTCTAACACATTTAAATTTTGTTTCCTAAAAAATAATATCTCAACGCATTTCCTAACAAGTGTGTTGATATCTAAAATATTTGTAAAAATGGAAATAGTGAGCAATCATGTGGTTGAATTTTTATTTGTTTTTGTCTTTTTTTTATTTATACTATTTCAATAGAAAAAAATAGATATGCTTGGGCTAGAAAAAAGTAGATGAATGTATATATAAAATTAGACAGGATTCAAAAATAGAATTGAATTATTTTTTTTAATATTCTAATGTAATGAATAAATTAAATCAATGGCTTTTGAATTGAAAATGGCGCACTAATATTATGAAAATCTTGGAAACAGTGGGAGTATTATTTAGGAATGAAATTAAAGAAAATAGAAGTATGGAATTACGTAGGACAATGAAATTTGAACAATTATCAAATACGTAGTGAGTATAAAAGGAAAGGACAATTCTAACACCATCATTTTTACTTATTTTACATTTGTTTCCATATATGAAGTTTTGACCCTTTTATTAGCCGTTTCAAACTGTTCAAATAAATAATCAAATCATAGTGACAGTATACTTCCTTTTAAATCATTTTCATGTTAGAACTCTTACATTATTACAATTATTTTAAAAAGTAATTAATAACTTTAAAGATAAAGTTAAAAATGCATATATATAAATTTCAAAAAGTCGCTACCGAACTTCCGTTAACCGCTATCTAAATATAACTACGGTTTCAAAACCGCCAGTTTAAGATTCTACAGCCACGGGTTTTAGTTATTTAAAATTAGAAACTAAAATTAAATTAGCGTTTCAGTTTTAATTATGAATCGTAAACTATTCCTTGTATTTAATATGAGTTGGGAACTGTTCGTTCTACTTTATATAAATGTGGAAATAGATCTCGGAACATTTATACCTAAGGGTTAATGTATATTTATCTAGTAAAGACCTTTTTTAACGAAATTATACGCTAAATATTTTAGGATTTACATTAAGCTATTTTTAAAAGATAATTATAAAAAGGTCCTTATATTTATTACGGGTCAAATAACAAAAATAAGTAAAATTCTTATTAGTGTTGCAATTTGAGTTAATGAAGTTATATTCCTTTCATTAGGCTAAAAAAAATTAGGGTTTTTACTTTTAACTAAAAGTAGCCGCCATATTAGAAATAATTAATTTAAAGCATCAAAGAATGCTGATGTCATACAAAATTAATTGTTGGAAAATTGTGATAGAAAACCAACAACAGTGAGAAAATTTGGCTGTTGCCTACACCCTCTAACCAACAAACTAAGGGTACTGTTGGATGGCTCAAATGCCGACTAGTATTCAAGTATCAACAACATTGATTATCAGTAGTTGGAATCGAGATACTTCACAACTCTTTGTTTTCTTTGTGATTTTCCATTCTGTGAAGGTGATGATGTTTTGGTCTAATATCAAGCTGGGGGATCTTGTTCAAAATAAACTATTCACAAATTTATTGGAAACTTACATCCGTTTATTTCAAATTTCTTATTACTGTCATATATTTGTAGGAAAAACTTAATTTTTTACAAATGATTTTTTATTTTTGACTCTAAAAGTCATAATTGACTTATATATAATATATTTATTTATTTATTTCTGTTTTTAAAACAACTCCTAAAATTGTAAAAAAAATTAGTGCTCTTGAGACATAACATAATTAGGAGTTTCACTATTAATAAAAATTTTATTTTGGGATATTTCCTTATATTTCCAAAAAAATTGTAGTTTTTTACGTTTATAAATTAGAAAATATCTCAACAATTAAAATAATTAAAAAAAAGAGTTTTATTGTCTAAAATGATAACTTAAAAAAACTTAATTAATTTATTTAAAAAAATCACACTTCATAATTTATTTTTAAAAAAAAGTCAGAAATACAAAAAAAGTATAATTATTTTATATTTTTTGTACAAATACAAAAAAATTCAGATTTTGGTGTACTGTATTATTGTATTATTATTTTTTTTTTGCAATTATTATATAAATTTTGTAAAAATATACAAAGTATCCAAAAATAATATCAAAATTTAATAAGATCTAATTTTGCTTTTTAGTTCTATGTTGCGTTAGTTTTTTTAAAATAAAATAAAAAATATTTCGGATTTACAAAATTTAACAAGCCCATTTATTTTAAAAGCCCATTTCTAACGAACCCGCCATGCAAAAATCGTTTATTTGCTTGTACTCAAATCCCTAAAATTCAAATTGGTTTCTCCATCAATTCAATCAAATCCAATTGCCGAACTTCAAAAAATAAAAAAGTCCCATTGCTCAAAAACTTGTTTGTGATTGGCACTTGGATGAGGAATAACTGAACTGGAAGAGTCAGAATTTTGAAAGTCGCAGATCGCTAATGGTGAGTCTTACTTCGAAATTTATCTCTCCAAGCGTACTTTGGTTCTCCCTTCTGTATTATTATTAGTTTTTGAATTGGCAGGCAGATTCTACTGAAGAACTCGAACCTTTGTTCGATTACAAGCGCGTCCAACCTTCGAATTTCGTTTGCATCGATGGTTGGTTTTTGAATTTCTTTTATTCCTATTCTGTTACTTTGTCATGTATGGTTTATTCCTATTCAGTTTTCCTTTTATGCGGTTGTAGGTTAAATAATATATACATTGGATTTGGTATCTTTTGTAGATGATGATGGTTCTGACGGGACACCGGTTAAATCTCCAAAACGAAGGAAGATTTGCCAGAATCTGAAACCCAATGTATGTTTTATCCCTTATGAATTTCTTGTTCGTTGGTTTTTACTCCTTCTTTATTATTGAATTTCTATGTGGATTAGGTTAAAGAGGATGATGACGACTTGGAAGTATTAGAAATTATTAATAGTAAAGGAAAGGATGAGGAGGATTGGCTCCTTCCTCCACCCAAAGTTTTGATTGATTCTGTAAACCAGCTGAGTGAGAATTCCACCATTAAGGAATTGAGGTATTGCATTAATTTTGAGATGAAAGTTTTCATTTGTTTGAAGGTTTCAAAAGTGTTCCCATAATATGATTGGTTGGCCATTGGTATTCTTATCCAAATATATTGTGAACAACAAATGCAGGTTAAAGAAACAGGAGCTAGAGTCACTTGCAAAGTCGGGTGTAGATGTGTTGCGTTCTGTGGAAGAGTCAGTAAAAATAAAACTTAATAGTTCACTTAATTTTTCTTTGGAGGCAATTCCTGAGCAACCATCAAAGCCTTGCCAAAGAGCTAAACTCATAATTACTATTCAGGACAAGGATGACCAAAAGAAGTTTCGAGTGTACAAGGTATTCTGGGGTCTTCCTTGGTTTGGCTTTCTTTTGTATGCAGTTGATACTTAGTCAAATTTCCAACATATGCTGTTCTGAAATTACCCGTGAAAGTGAAAATCCACTAGTAAAATGGGAACTTGGTTTATTGAATAAAAATTTTTTTGATGTGACCTGGGAATGTGAATTCCTCAAGTACAGATCAGGGAACATTGTATACAATTTTCTATGATCATTGTTTCATTGAAGCATAGCTTGCTCCATCCACCAATTCTATCACATATGTTTTGTGTGGATGACCTGTGACAATGAGAGCTTTGCACCAATACAATTTTTTTACAACTTCATAGCTCTTTGCATTTTGCCTTTTTCTTCTTGAATTGATGCATTTCCTTGTCATGATTGATGATTCCCTTAAAATGACATACCACAAGGATAGCATGGTAAGGTGTCTTTTTTATTTTTAGCGCCTACACTTGAGCATTCAATCATCAAGTTGAAAAGCAGAAAGATAAGTGAAAACTTTTTTAGCCAAAATAAATGTAGTTTTTCTTTTCTATGTGAAAATTATGCAGTGTCTTCTTTCTCTGCAGTGAAATTCAATCTACTATTTGCTTGAAAATTGTTGCAGGTATAGGCATTTCTCTTCAGAAAATAATTTTTTTTTTTTTTTTTTTTGCACATGGAGTGCAATGTTGTGAAAGCATTCAATTCAATCGATGGATTCTCACTTTCATCGAAACAATATTTAATAGGAATTTGTTTTATTTAAGTTGCATCTTGTGTAAGCGCCAATGGATTGGGAATTTCTCTCATGTTCATATTGATATATAGATACATGCTCCTTATTATCATACTATGTAGATTTTTAGCCAAAATAAATGTAGATTTTTTTTTTTTCTATGTGAAAAGTATGCAGTGAAATTCAATCTACTAATTGCTTGAAAATTGTCAGAGGTATAGGCATTCCTCTTCAGAAAATAATTTTTTCTTTTTCACATGGAGTGCGATATTGTGAAAGCTTTCAATTCAGTTGATGGATTCTCACTTTCATCGAAACATATTTAATAAGAATTTATTTCATTTAAGTTGCATCTTGTGTAAGTGCCAATGGATTGGGAATTTCTCTTCTGTTCATATTGATATATAGATACATGCTCCTTACTTATCATACTATGTACTGATTGACTTTTTCTAGTGTATCAGTTTTCTCATAATTTATAATTTTAGCTATTAGATTCTGTGATTTAGAATATTTTCATTTTTAGGATGACAAGTTTGAGCGGTTATTCAAAATGTATGCGGAAAAGGTTAAGCTTAATTCTCAAAGCTTAGTGTTTTCTTTTGATGGGGACATAGTCAACCCAACAGCAACACCTGATAGCCTTGGCATGGAGGATGATGACATCATTGAAGTAAATGCAAAGAAAAGCTGATAAGGTACTGGATCACTGAACTTAATCACCTTCTCAAGACACCTTATGAAATTTTGGTAGCTAGCCATATGTTTCAATGCTTTTCTTGTTAACTTATGTCTTGCATTTTTAATTTTAGATACTCATGACTTCATTAGATTTGAACTTTTACAATTATGATTACTGCATTAGTTATGCTTTCCTTTTACCATAATGTTTAAACAAACTCATGAAAAAATAGAGAAATCGGGAGTGTATTGATGTCTTAAAATCATGGGCTCCTGATGCAGTTAACATAACTTATTTGTCAAAGCTAAATATTTCTCGGAACGGGTCTTGTTAATTTACCGATTGAATATTTGTTTTTTTTCTTACTTGTTTCTTTTATTTGGAGGTGGTAAGTCGTGGGTGTGTCAGATGATAGTTAGAACACCGAGTCATGATGTTTACAGTAAATTACAGCAACCTAAATTTCTTATAATACAATGTAGCCGAGTATAAGATCACTACATTCTGACAACAAATTGGATTGTGCTTCCATTATATCATAATTTGGAAAGTTTCTTTTTCCTTTTATTTTGGCAAGGAGATTTTCCTTTTTCTTTCCTCTTTAGGCAAGGAGTTTTCTCATGGTTAGGCTTGCGTGAAGAGGACAAAGCACAAGAAAAATACCATTTTCAAAATACATTCGAGAAGTTATTCAAATTAAGAGAACAAGTACTTCTGGCTGCATTGATATGAGAGTTTTAGAACTAGTTTAGGGAAGATTATGGGTACCCGCATCGCCCCAAACTAAATTATGGAAATTTCTCAACCAGCCCATTTCTGTAATTAAAAAATTTTATAAATGTATATTTTCATTTTCTTTCTTCAGTCTTTGGACAAAATCCGACAGTTAGTGTTGCAACATGTTATGAGGTAGGTAATGGGTTGGACTGGATATCCTTTCCTCTAAACAGAGTGGGTTCAGGTGTTGAGAAAAGCCTGCCCATCCTGTGATTTATGTATTTTCCTTGGACTCTGCGTGCCTTCTATTTGAGTTTGTTTATATGGTGCTGACTATTTTGCTGGATGTTCTTATTGCTTCTGGATTATGTAACTTGTGGTGTCTGTATTGCTTGCAGGTATATCACTCGCTAGCAGAAGCATCAGTTACTAATCCCAACTGCTTTTTTGTTGAGAATTTTGCCTTGACTAGAGTGCTGAAATGAATGGTAAAATGTAACTTGATTTTGTTCTGAGAGCTAGACAGACATGCACGTTTGACCTCTCTGAGTTGTCATTAGCAGTAAATGTACAGTATATTTGCAAATTCTGAAGTTTCTTACAGGCTGATGTGCATGTAATCTAAGCTATCATGGAGGTTATTAACAGAGGAAATTAGACAAACTCACATTTAGAATGGATTTTTTGTTCTTTTGTATTGGAAAGGGATATTACCTGAATGTGAGGAGGATTGCCAAATATTTTTCCCAGCAATGGGAACTCTTGCATTAATTATTTTGTAGATAAGGTTTTATGTTCTGATATTTGAGTGAGTTATTATATTTTTATAGTATGATAACCATTGTTGGACTCCTTTTGTGAACCAGTCTCCGACTAGGCACAATGTGGACTTCGGGATATATTGTGGCATATGCTGATTAGGGCTAGGACCAGGGGACTACCAAGACCTTTATAACTGGCAGCTCCCTTGATCAGCGGCTAAATTTCACTTGGGATTTGTTTGGTTCAGCGGTTTTAATCAGTTTTCATAGTTGCGGATAGCCGATGCTGATGTATACTAACTGCTTGGTAAAATTATATGCAAAATGACTAACAAGAGTATTAAATAAGTTCAAATTAACCTATTATATGAATTAAAGTATTTCAAATAAAAATATATAATTCTTGAAAAATAAAAAAATAATGAATTTAGTAAGCAATTAGCTGAGCTTAACAACCAGAATATTACAAATAAATGATGCAGCAATGGTACAACAAACTAGAGATAGTCATAGCCTAGCTCAAGAATACACTCCAAAGAGTAACAATACTGTCAAAATATTATTGCATAGTCGTATGAATATCATATCATGCATTTTATTGCGTTAATTTGCAAGCAAAAGTTTCTATAAATCTGTACCTTTTCAAGTTAATTATTTCGAATTATTTTTCTTATTTTGATTTTGATTTCGAGAATATACTTTTCAAACAAACCATGACAATATTCATAATTAGAAAAAGAAAAAAGAGAAAATTAATTTCATATGCTGATATACTAAATAAAAATTTTATGTGAGGAGTTATGAAGCTGTTATTTTTTGTAATAATTAGAAAAACAGGCCAAAAATATACAACGTACAATTGGCTTGTATTATTTTGTTTAGCTCTTCAATAAAATTTTGAGGTTTGATTTTTTTATTTTTCCATCCGAAATTTGATAACTGTTAGGTTAGTTTTGTTTGCAAAAAGCTCTTTTATGATAGCTGTATTTGGGTTTGTATTGGCTATCAAAGTTGCATCTATTCACTTCACAGAATTAAACAAGCTCTTAATGGTTTCTAAAAGTTTATTTCTTATCTAATACGTATAAAATAAAAATGCAAGTACGAGTATTACTTGCAAGTACAATGCATGTGATTAAAAAATTAATTTATTACAATGCATAAATCAAAAGGTACAATTTCTTGAAAAAAGTTAATTACCAAAATGTTAGGATTATGACCTAATTGTTTTTATGGTAATACTAATATGGTTTCGTAGATAAGATTGTGCATTTCCATATTTATTATCATTCTTATTTTATGATATTTGGTTTACCTACATTTTCCAAATTTTATTTCTTCTAATTACTGATACTAAAACTAAACTTATTTGGATATCTAAATTTTCATTATATTATGTTTAAAATTTTTCTCTATTGAAATTCGATTCTTGGTTCAGTAATTTTAATTCTTTTCCAAAACACAAATATACATATTCTAATTTAGCTCAGTTAAACGATTTTTTTTTTTTTTTGGCACTTTATCATATTAAATTAACATAAAATAATTATTCAATTTTTTATGAACTTCTTATAGTATAAACGATCCACTAAAAAATACTTTAGTTTTTATAATTTATAAAATCAAATTTAGAATTAGGTAATTCTAAGAATAAATTGTAAGAGATTTATTAATAGAAAGAACATGATTGGTTACTATAAAAATGGAAGGGCACATGTGCTATTGCATTGTCAAGCCTTTGCTTTTCTTCCTAAAATTTTCCTTAGCATATATTCTTATTTTAGTTTCCAGCTATCATCATAGCTTGAGGTGGTTATGGCAGACCCGCCGAACCGCCTAGCTTTGAGCTTGGTTAACCAAAAGTGGCTCACCATCAAACCGTAACTTCGAAAGTGCCAATTGGAATTCTGAGGAGAGTGATCTAGTGAACGTCCTTTTTTTTTTGCTTGAACCGCAATGCCTAAAACTAGCCGTAAATCGCTTAACTTGATCAAACTGTAGCTTCAATCCTTGAGCCTTGAATCGTCTTTAAACCATCAAGATCACATACAGGTGTATTAGCTACGGTTAAAGGTGGTGATAAATATAACCGACTCCACGGCAGCAACATAGCATTACATAATTAGCTTTTCAAAAAAGAAAAATATAAATTTAGTTCAATTAAATACTAATTTCAAATTTCTTTAAAGTCTCCTACACGAATGAGAAAAGTCTGACAATGTGTACCATGCACCAACTAAAATAGAATATTCATATAAGAACATCTTTAATGCTATAATATTTATCTCTGATTTAATTGACACAAAAGAAAAAATAGAATTTTTGTTAAAAATATCTCGAATGTTCATATTTATTCGGGTCATCCAGTAAAAATATCTGACTACGTGGGAGCTTCCTATTGGTCAGAGAAGGTAAACTTGTGGATCACATGACGATGATAGATGATCCCAGCAGTAGTAAGTTGGAGTTCACATGCACATGGATAACGTCCATTGGGTCCCACACAAATGCCACGTATGCCCTTCCATGTCAGATAAAGTTCGCGCTTTATTTTTACACGTCAGCCCAAAAGGCAAAAACAGATACACATAAGAAGCGAAGTGATAAAAAAAAAAAGCTAGTCATTATTTATTCAACACCAAGAACAAGAGAAGAGAACCCAAAAAGCTCTCAAAAATTCAACAGGTATTAATTAATCTTAATTTTTGTGTTAATCCTTGGATTAGATAGATCTTCAGCTAAATCTTTGATTTAATTGAGCTTTTTCCCCCTTTAGTTCTGAGTTCCAGTCGCAGATGGATTTTTTTTGGTAATTTATATTACTGGCTTTACTTAATTTCGCGTAATTATGGTAATTTTATCTTCTACTTTATTTATTTATTTTAATTTTGAGCAATTATCAAAAGAACTTTTTGTTGAAATGTTAAATAAGTTATTATTTCTAAGAGTAAAATTATACATAAATATTTGTATTTTTCTTTTCAGTAAGATCTTCTGCCATTTAGTTCAATCCTTGTTTATATGCAATTGATGGTATAATATTAAACTGAGATTTATTCAGTGATTTTCTGTTTAATATTAGTTTCTCTAGCGGAAGTTAAGTTTTTGTTTGAGTTTGAACATATGAGGTTGAAGTAAAGTATAAGCATAGAACAAGAGTCCAACCTTTTGACTAAATATGTTAATGTCTTCACATTTTCTTTCTTTATTTTGCAGAAATCTTGTTCGAGATCTCGAAATTTGCTGCAGCTGGAATTTTAATTTTAGCTTTCCAGTGGTCATATGATTGGTGGTGTTACCATCCAAATACCAAATTTGAATTCAATAATGTGAAAATACAACTAATTTATGAGTAGTGAGAATTGTAAAGCTGTTTGATAATCTTGAATTAATACAATGGAGAAAATTTGTGAGTTCTGCACGGAATTTAGGCCAGTAGTTTACTGTAAAGCTGATACGGCATATCTCTGTCTTTCTTGTGATGCAAAAGTCCATTCTGCTAATGCACTTTCCAATAGACACCTCCGTACTCTTTTATGTGATTCGTGCAGAAATCAGCCTGCATATGCTCGCTGTTTGGTTCACCGGATGTTCTTGTGCCGTGGCTGTGACCACAACATTCATGGAGTCTCTTGCCAGCATAAGAAACCGCTAGTTAGTAGCTTCCTGGGATGCCCTGCTGCTAAAGATTTCGCAGGTTTATGGGGTTTTGAATTGGATGAGGCAGACAAAAGTAATTTTCCAGATCAGTTATTTTTAGCTCCACATATTTCTGTGCAGCCCAGTGACTTCCATAAAGAATCTCGCCGAAGAATTGGAAACTCTTCAAGAACAAATAAGGTCAATTATTCAACTTCGGTGTCTAACAGGCAATCTGAAATTCTTCCAAGCAGCTTTAATCTCGTGATTTGTCTTGCAGATACCGTACAAAGGTCAAGCACAGCAAAGTAATGGGTTTATTCTGCAACAGATTCTCAACTTGAAAAAGCTTCAGCTAACTGAGATTGATAACCATTCATCTGTAATTGAAAAAAATTCATCTGTAACTTGTGACCATGAAGAAACCGGTGCATCTTCTTCAATATTTGAAAGCTTGGAGAAATTGGATGACAGTGTTGATCATTTTCCAAATTCTCATGATCCAAAAAAGGATGACCAACCACTTCAGGATCTAAATGTGGACGCTTTGCCTTTGCCATTTTCTCAACCAGAGAATTTTCCCTTGTCTTCGACTACTGGAAATCCTTTGCTTGGAGAATCCTTTTGGCAATTGAAAAGCCCTGTTCAAAGTGGCCAGGTCTGTTCGAACTCTCAACTTATATTGCCCTCAGGATGTGAAAATTTTTTCTTACTTCCAATGACAGAATGTTGAATTTGTCAGTTCCTATTCTTACAGAGTAGCATCCCCAAATAGTATAGTAAAGGATCTTTGGGGGAAAAGAACAAAAAATAAGAATGAGTAACTGACATTTCTGTGAATGTTTAGGAAAGAAGTGAAGTGCAGCTTTCAAGATGTACAAATGTATGGCAAAATTTTTCCTAAACTTGCTTAATGAAGTGAATCTGTATACTTATTGTGGATTTCTGCAGTTGTGGTCTCAAAATATGCAAGACCTTGGAGTCTGTGAAGACATCAATTGTAATGAAGATTTTAACATACCGGATGTTGATATAACATTTCGTAACTTTGAAGAACTGTTTGGAAGTGAACAAGACCAGCTGAGGACACTGCTTGATGATAAAGATGGATCACACTCCTCTCTGGAAAAGAATATGTCCCTGGATGTGTTTCATAACAGAAATGGTAAAGCAAGGGAGGTAATGATCATTACCTTCACTTATTAATAAATATTCTCCAATTGGATTCATTTTCTTAATGAAAATAGTAAGCATGTTTACGCAAGATGCATCTTTTATATTATCGGAATATTTTAAATTTTAAACAAGATGTATGAATCAGGTTATGTGACACAACAAATAATGGTTTATAAATGGATAACTATTGCAATAAGCTATGTCATTATTTGTAGAAAAGGTCAGTTATATTTAGATTGCAATTGTTTATCTCCTAGAACATACATCCAAAACTGTAGCAGTAACACCGAAATTTGACAGTAACAGATTCAATTATCATTTGTTTGTAGTCTCAAGGTAACTACAAGCTAACCTTGTCACCTGGAAAGGATTCCTGGTCTTGCATGACAGGCTTTGCCCAAACATAGTCAATGTGAGCTTTTATTCAGTTGATTTATGCACTTAAGCATGCATGTTCGCTTTTACAACAGGAATAAAATGTAAGAGAAATAGTAAATGAATTAAAGCATGCACAAAAAAACCAGAGAGCATGGTAAATTGGTGTACACAAAGGTGTTCGTGTTGAATAAAACATTCCGCAGGAAACGCTATTTTATTTAACTATAAAGGCACTGTGGTTTGTATCCTGCAAAGCTGAAAACAGGTGCAGCAGCCTTTCTTCAAGGAGGGTTTGCTTTATTAAATAGAAAATAGAGGCAGATTAAAAGAATTTCTTTTAGATATTAATGAATACAATAAAAATAGCTTACAGATGACTTTTATTCATCTTTTTTCTCTTTTTGTTTTTTACTATACTCCATTTTTCTGTTCTAAAATTTCTTTTTCTGACAGGAGACCTCTATGGCATCATCTGTTTACATGAGTAAAGGTGTTCACATGGACAAAGAAGGGGGTCCTTCTAACCAAGTTTACACCTTACCAAGTGCCCCTCGGACAATTTGGCCATCTTATTCAGCAATGTCATTCTCTGTTTCACGGCTTAGCGCTGAAAGCAGTGCCTCAGAATATATTGACAATGAACTTTCCCCATGTATCCCAGGGGCTGAAGTTCAATTTCGTTCATCTGATCAGGAGGGTGCATATTCAGGAGTTAAAGAAAATGCAATAATGAGGCACAAAGAGAAGCAAACAGCCAGAATGTAAGTATTACCTTTAGCTTTTCTCTCAGGTTAGTATTCAAGAATTACTGAACCTAAGAGTCAGTTTGTAGGTATGGCATAAGAACAAGATTTGCATTTAACATGTCTTTGCCGATGAAAACCTTTGGGATTGAGCACATTGGCTATGCCTGCATTAACACTTGGCTAGCATATGCCTTCCATTTTCCTCTTGCTCAAATTGAACTACCGCAAATGAGTTTGACTGGGATTATTATTATAAGATTTATTGTATCATATTAAAGAAGAACCATTTGACTTAAAACTTCAAGCTTTTACATGAGAGCACAGTGACTATATTTATATGCTGCCAGTAGTTCTTTTTCACCTCCAATTCGACATCACTTATTTTCATCGCCATTATATTATGCATTTTGACATTAGGAATTCTCATCCTCTGAAGGGGGGCATTAGTCATATGATTATTGTGGTTCACAATTACCACCCGCCGCGTCTTTTCTACTTGGTGCACTTAATTTTCCTACTTAGATTCGCAGTTGTGAAATGAGTATACCAAAATTTCCTGAATAAGCTCTATATTGGTTCATGTTTTAAGCTGCTTTGCTAAAAGATAGTAAAATAAATGTTTATATAAATGTAGACAATTTGCATGAATTTCCAATAACGATGAAGAGTTTGTTGCATTTGGAGCATTCAACAAAAATAAAGGTTTTGAGGCTAAACCACGTTTAGCAGCATTCACTCAATGAGTCCTTTAGTGGAGTGTGTGCCAGTGGCCTTTTGGCTTCCTAGAAAAATATCCTGTTTTCAAGAGGATGGCAAATTTGTCTCCTAAATTGCACCATACATGTACCTATAAATGAGGTATGATAAGATTTTACTCATTTATTTGCTTGGGAAACTTTTGGGTCTGATGATTATTATATTTTTTTACTTTATTTGATTATTCCTGCTGTACCTCAATCTTTCTTTATGTTCACATGTTTTGATCTCTCTCACTCACCAAAAGAATTCAAAACCCTGATTGGCTTGGCACATTCATATAGTGAGAAGTTCTTTTGCATAGTTTTCTGTTAAATGCAACAGAAATCCTTGGTAACAAGTACCGGGTAAGTTAATTGTTGATTTCGGTTGCTTATCAGCTCAATGTCTTCCGGATTATTTTCTAGTTTCTTTTGTTAAAATATTGTTGATCCTGTAACAGAAAACTTATATTGGTAATACATTTATACATCTGCACATAGCATCTTATTATGGCTATAGAAATTCAGGGGAAATATACGATAGACGCACAAATCTAACAACTTGTTCTTTTGCAGGCAGGAAAAACAAGTTCATTATGGAGCTAGGAAAGCAAGAATTGACGCAAGGAAGCGAGTAAAAGACCAAGACTCCTCAGAGGCTATTGATGGTACAAGAAGTTATTGAGTGGAAGCTTTGCTGCCATGGTTTTGTTTTTGTACATAAAACCCAATTGTGTTTCTGCTTACATGTTACTGTCATACTTATTATTTGAATTCAACCAATACTTTCAATCCTAAAAAAGCTTGTATGGTAGGAATACTTTATAGGAATCAAAGGACATCATATACACAAACAAGTATTAAGTAGTCATTTGGAATAATGCCAGAATTAATAAGCAACATTGACCATTATTAGGTTTAAGTTTCGTTTTCAAGTTGGTTATTGGAGAATGAATCAGAAGACATTATGTCAAAGTCTTGTACCATAAATAAACAGCTTTACAAAGTAATTATATTTATATTCAACCATGAAAATGTTTTTATCACCTTCTTCTGGCTTTTTTATGACCAAACAAGAAAATTAACTGCCCAGCTATGACTAAACTGTAATAAATATGATGGTTAAACTAACACATACTTCTTACATTCTCTGATTTAACGTTTAAATTCTTGAATTCCATTTGAAATGTTTAGATTTTTGGTACTGTGGAGTCTACTTTAAATAACTCTGTCTCAATCCCAACAGAAGATATAGATTCAACATTTGGGTAAATTCATATCAAGTGATGTTAATTTTTTTAAGGGGTTATTGTAGTAGCAAATTTTAAATTTAGTGGCTATAATTAAATATATATTACTACCTTCATCTCAATGAAATGAAAGAAACTTTCCATTCCTTGTTGGATGTTTCAACAAAATAGAAAACTTTACATTTTACATTTTAATGTAACTAACATGAAAATTTATTATTTTTTAAATAAAAATAAACAATCAGATTACACGTATTACTTTTTAATGACAAATTTATTTTTCAATAAAATAAAATTTTACTTATTTTTTTATGCCAAAAACACTACACTCTCTCATTACGATACAAATGTAATTTATTTATCGGTTGAGAGTAGAAATACGTAGGGGAAAAATTAAAACATGAGAAGTTAAGCTAACTTAACAACCATAACATAATTATAAAAAAATAATATGGTTTTCCTTCGATATGGGAGAGAATAAGGTGGGATCTTAATAGTTATTGTTTATTCACCAAACCATTATATAATATGAGAGTTTGAGGTAGTTATAGTTGTGAGAAAGAAGCAAAGTTAATTTATTATTTTAACAAGAAGAAAAACATGATTATAATCCATGTTTTTTGACTTAAAAATTCCAATCCTTTAACAACACAACACATTCCCCTTTTTTCCTACAATAATTAACTTCAAAATCAAGCGATTATATAATCAAATGCTTCTCTAACCGCAATGTGCTCCTCTATCTTCCATTTCACGGTTATCTTAGTTGCTTCACCATCCTACCTATTTTTATTTCATTCTAATAATCATTTTTGCAACCTCGATAAATTAATAATTTTCTCTGGTCCCTACTCGGAATCAACATAATAAATTAATAATTTGCTAAATTTATAATATTATAAAAAAAATAAATTCATATACATCACATTTAGCATATAAATTAATAATTATTGACATATATCAAAATATTTTGTACATAATTCATAACTATAACTAAGTATGTTTCTAAAAATATTTCTTATTTCTTTTTAAAATTAATATCACATTTAATCTCATCTCTAACTTTTCTTAGAGCATTAAATATACCAATTTAGTAGAAAATATTTTGATAGGGCCTCTCTTTATATAGCAACTTAGTTAATGTTAGTATATGTAATTAAATTAATAGTTTAGTAGATTTATACAATTTATTAAGATATGTATGGAATACTGAAACTTTATTAATAAAAATACAAAATTAATATGCATGATTAATACTTAAGATATATAAATTAATGGTTACATATATCTAGATCAGTATTCACATTATAAAAATATAAGATATATACTCTATAAATTAATAATTATTAATTTACACGATTAATTAATATTTCGCTAAATTAATAAAATTTCACGATCCGGACATTATTAATTTATAAAAATTCAACTATATATAGATGTTTGCCCTAATTAAGATTATTTTTATTTAATATATGAGCAAATGGTTTCTTCTAAAGTAATGCAACAAAATCTAAATGAAGTTTAATTTCACCAACCGTAGCGCAACCGGAGTTCTCAACTTGTAATTTGTGACTTGAATTTTCCAAGTAATTCAACTTTAATTAACATGCACGTGCACAAGGTTTTTTTTTTTTTTTTCTCTCTTTTTAATTACTTGTGTTGAATAACACTTTTTTTGCAGGAGTGTTGAATAACATTTAAATTCATTGTACTAAATTTTTAGATTATATTATGATATGGTTTAGTTATGTAAATTTATTTTTTGGGAGTGACTTTTCAGAAAGTATATTTGTAGAAAATTATTTTTAACAGATCTGAAAATATTTAGAGAAAAATTACTTTTATGAAATAGAGATCGAAGATATTTGATTGATATATTAAATTTCTGCAAATTAAAATTTATTAATAAAATTATTATTTTAAAATGATACATATAACTTTTATATAAAATTAAAAAATAAAGGATAAGATAGAAATTTTAATTTTTTTCAATTGGGGAAATACACTTCAATAAGTTGAAAATGAAAAGTTAAAAATTAACTTTTTATAATATAGAATCAAAATTTTAATTGTAGGTATTGTTTGGTTGGAGATACATAAATAAACTTGTGAAAATGAACTTTCCGGAAAGTAAGAAAAATTAAACATTTGGTTTCTAAAAAAGAAGAATTTCGACAAGTAAACAACTATAATTCCCCTCTTATACGGTAAGTAAAAATTTATGAACCATATTTTTAAAGCTACTAAAACTAACGCATTGAAATTTAGAGACAGCAGAATTTTGTTTTAAAAAGAAAAGGAAGTTGGGAATAGATTTTTTTGATTACTGAAAGATCATAATGGAGTAAACTCCAGCCGAAGAGTTATATATGATTTGAGCTTTCCAATTATGTTTATTCATTTTTTCCCCCTTAATTTCAATGCTTTAAAGCCTATAATTCCTCCTCGTTTTTTAACTTTGTAGTAATTTATAATAATTTAGCCAATTTGATATGCATGATTTTTACATACATAAAATTGCATATGCATTCATTTGAATTTCATTTTTCACTTCATAATTGTGTTAAGGAAGAAGATGAAACTTAAAATGCTTTTATAATACGGTAACCATCCCAATCGAAATATCAAATTTTTTCTTTCAAAAACCAAATTATTATCTGTGCATAGTCTCCAAATCAAATTCAATAAATTACAATTACTTTGACTCTATATTATAAAATTTACATAGAATAAGTTTATATTATTGAATTTAAAGTTGTATTTAATTTATAATACAAATACAAATTTAAAAATTGTGATCCACTATATTTAATTTTAAAAATTTAATTTTAAAGATTGTACAGATGATTCACGATTTTGTTTGAAAAAAAATAAAATAAACAAAACAAAACTATTTAGATCCAGCGTACTAATCTAACTCTTTACTGATAATATAATTTTTAAAAATTTAAAATAAGTCCCGTTCATTAATATTAAATTTTGAAATCGCCTCTTCAATGTATCATTTGTAAATTTATAAACTCATAAAAAAATTTAAAATATAATCCTATGAACCATAAACGTAAATATAAATACAAAACTATAATTTTCTTTTGTTTTGAGAGGGAAAAATTATAGTTTTCTGAATATGATGTAATTTTCAAAAATTAAATCTTTATTTAATTTTTATAAGTTATTAAGTTTCAAGCTCATTTATTCTTTTTTAAATGTGATGATAACTTTATTTTCTTTTAGTAATTTAAAATTAATAATGGCAATATTCACATATAAATATAAATAATAATATTTATAACATGTTCTAAATAAACTCATGTCTTATTTTTTTTAAAAAAAAAAAAAAAATTGTTGTACCTTGTGTTTGTAAATTTGTATTGTGTTACGTCATGCATGCTGGAAATCGGTACAATTATCGTTTACAAATCAGAAATTTCATTTTCCAAATTTAAATATTTGTTCTAATACAATGGAACCCATTCTTATAACGCTTTTTCTTAAAATAGTAATAGATATTATTTATGCATTGGTTAGTGATGCTATTTGAAGAGAAAACGGTTATTATTATAACTAATTTCACAGTCCAACCATCTACAACTTGTAAAAAGCAGAAAACAAGTAAATAAAAATAATCACAAGAAAACACAGAAAAATCTAAAACCTGCCATTCCATTCTTCCTAGGAGGGAAGATAATATGATCCATAAAACCATTAAGGGACTTGCCAGATCAGAACTAAGAGGACCTAAATCCGCCTATTTTCTATCGCTTGAGGACCACATGGAACATGTTGATGACCAAATGACGCTGAAAAACGGAGCAATTGCTTGGCTATTCAGTAGATCCCCCCCATCTAGATTATTCATCCTTTTTCTATGCAAAATAGTCCCAAACAATTTCTAATGAGATGTTACCGCAGAAAAACTCTGGAGAATATAATCCATATTATAACAATACAATGGAATTAACCAAATTTCCTATGATTTTATATCCCATTAAAATGTTTTATTGTATAAATGAAATTACACATGAATTTGGGTGAAATTTTTAATTTGACTGGTGAATTAACTTAGTATTAACTTTTGACATACTTTTAAAGAATTTACCATGAATTAGAAAAAAATTTAAAAAAAAAAAAACAATATCTAGATGGCATTTTTGCAATATATTCGAAATACAAGGAAAATTAAACCAAAATTCGACGATCTATTGTTAGCTACCTGTTATTCAACATTGATGCAAGACCACTAACCAATTCTATGCTCAATCAACGTGACCAGATGCTGACTCTCCATCTCTTCGCCGTTTTACTATTGTAAAAAAATCATCTCTCAAGTTACAAATAATACCGTCTGATCCGTATCAACGTTTCAGATTGCGCTAACAGGTAGGGCCTTAACATTTATTTGAAATAACTGAAATACCCTTGAAGGGAATTAAAGGAGGGGAACTATCATTAAGGGCATAATAGTGAAATGACAGGAAAATCTGTTAGAAATGTAGTATTTGGCTTCTGAAACAGTTACTATATGTAGTAGTAACTAGTAGTACAAAATTATTGTCTCCTGCCACCAAACATGCTTCTTTCTTCTCTTTCCCTCCAAAATTTTCTCTCTCTATAAATCCTTCATTTTCTCGCATTTTCGCCTCCAGTAAAACCCTCTCTCTCTCTCTCTCTCTCTCTATCGAGATCGATCTTCGCTCCAAGTTTCAGAAAGAAAATTTGTTCCCTGCTCTCTATTACTGATCCAGGTATCTTCCTAACAAGTTTTTTCTTTGTATAAGGTTCTAGTGGTTTAATCAAAGCTTCTTCATCAAATCTCCAATTATCTTCTCTTACATTTCGATTTGGATGTTTTTATTTTATTTCGATGATTGTTTGATTCAGGAACTCGCATATCTGAATCTTGAAAATCTGTAGATATCGTGATCCTTTTTTTTCCCTGTTTAATCTAAGTTGCTTAGATGCTGATAATCAAAATTGATTTTTAAGTTCCAGTCTTATAGTTGAAGTTTGTTGTTGTGATTTCTTTTCTCTAATTATTATTATTCCTTCTGACAATCTGTTTTCAAGCTTCAGTTTCATCTGTTTTCTGTTTCTAATTACATGATTTTCAAATGTTTATTATGCATTTATCTGATATGAAGTGTTTTTTTTGATCGAAAATATTTGCTTCTGTTTTTTACTTTGTTTTGGTTCTGATTTTGAAGGAAAGCAAAATCGCAGTATCTAGAAGAAATGCAAATCGATTCCTCCTCCACCGCTAACAGTGTCATTACCAAATCCCGAGACTACAGCCCAGACGATGTCGAACTCGCATCCGTCTTCTGCCGCGAATTCGGAAGTTCTCATACTCGTGGAAGTCCGTATTTGGATTCTCGCTTTGTGATGCAAAATCAGGACTTGATTAATCGCAGCGCACTTTGTCTCGCGCGTCTCCGAGAGGCAACCAGAGAATTGGAGTCCCTGCGCGTGGAGAACACTTTTCTCCGATCTGTGAACCGTGAGCTCAACAATCACCTGAGCCGCCTCTTCCAAACATCAGTCCAGAAACGATGCCTTTACTCTGACTACAGCACGGCTCCATTAGAGGTCTTGAACGATTTTCACAATTTGAGCCTATTTGGAGGTGATGGAGTTGAAGAACTGTGCGAAGAAGAGAGTCCTACGAGCGTCATTGAGGACCAGACTACAGATACGGCGGAGAGGACATTGTTGCCTAAGAGTATTTCTGTGAGGTCAAATGGCTACTTGAAGAAGGCCCAGGCTAGTGCGAGTAAGACTCGGTCTAAAACGGAGACTCCTCTCAGTACAGCGGTAATTTCTTTCTCTTGCTCTCTTTATTTGTTTCCTTATTTTCTCATCATTTTTTTTTTCGTTTTCGTTGTTTTGAGATCTTTTTGTATATTAAGAAAAAAAAAATGATTTGATTTATTTGAAGATTTAGGGCAAAAAAAAAAAAAAAAATTTGACGGAGTCTAGCATTCAAGGTGTAAGGCTGTTAAAGTGATTGAGAATATCACAGCATCTCTTTGTTGGGAAACTTTTAATTGCCCGTCCTTGGTGATATTGATAGAACTTGTGAGTTGCATGAGCTAGAGCTATATTGATCTCTTGATAGATGAATTCAGGCTGACTGCACTTAAAGCTTTACTTTTTTGGCTTTGGTTAACTGTAAAATATTTCGAGGAAAGAAGGAAATTAACGAATTAATGTTTTGCACTTGAGCTGTTTGGTTCCATAAACGCCCCCGTAGACTGAAAGCCATATGTCTTCATGATCTAGTTAGAAACATATAATTTGTCTCTTATAGTATGTTCCAAGCTGTAGATAATGGGACCGAAAACCATTATTACTAATGTAATCAATGTGGAACGCGCAGTGCAATTCAGACTAATAAGAATGCTTAGAAGTGCACACGTATGTCATCGATTCGTGAAAATTACGTGTAGGTTATTAGTTTTTCATCATTTGCGATTGTTAACGAGAGTTGAGAAAAGTATTTAAGCTCATCAAATATTTGACTAAAAGGCCCTATTTGTTCGGATATGATGCGTCATTGGTGGTTGAATGAAAACTTTCTACAATTAGGTAATACAGTTCTTACTATGTTTACAGTCCTTTTAAAGTAGATGACAATGTTATATGCAGCAAAAGGTTTACGTACCTGGAGGGAAGAAGGAAGAGATGCCACATGAGCTTGAAGTGTTCAACCAAGGAATGTTGAAGACGGAATTGTGCAACAAATGGCAGGAGACTGGTGCTTGCCCATATGGTGACCATTGCCAATTTGCTCATGGCCTTGAAGAGCTCCGCCCAGTGATTCGCCATCCTCGCTACAAGACTGAGGTATGCAGAATGGTCCTTGCTGGTGATATTTGTCCTTATGGCCACCGTTGCCATTTCCGCCATGCCCTTACCGAGCAAGAAAGGTTTATGGGAGACATCAAGCCAAGATCAAATGTTCAACTAATCAAGCGCAAAGAGGTAAAATAATGGGGGATAGTGTACATACAAACTTAATGGTAAATAAGAATCATACGTTTTAATCTAGTAAATATAAAAATATGCAAATGGTGGAAATGCATCATATATAATCTACGAGTAATTAGTAAATATGATGACTTAGAAAAAATAGGAACCAGAAGGTTGAGATTGGAAAAGGCTTTAGATGGAGAGATGATTAGATCTTTTGTATTATTTGGTGTTCTATTTCTACTTCTTTTATCTACATCACATATGTGGTTGGTGATTTTGAAACTAAGCAACAAAAGAGATAGTCTGATGTTTAGTCTGGCAAAGCAAGCTAGCTAATATCATCTACTGCTTCTCTCATTCTCACCACCTATACATACCCTATCATACTTCTTGGGTTTGACTACCTTGGATAATTTCATTCTGTGATTCATTTTACTGTTTCATGATTTTTCCTTTATTCTCTGTATATCATTATACCGGTTTCTCTATTTATTTTTACTTATTTGGTCTTCTATTGTGGATCCCTAGACAAAGTAAAATTTTTGTTTTATTGTGAGGAACTACAAAAAATATAAGTGAACTTTTTTACCTGCTTTATTATCTATGACCAAGTCAATTGGTAATTTGCATATTTTTTTCTTTCAAAAAAAAAAAAAGGCAACTACATATTGCTTTGTTTTATGTGAAATCAAATTAACTATTATTGGCGGATAAGTTTAATGGCAAATATTCTCTTACCAAATTTTAGTGTCTTGGTTCGATCTGTGTTCACCTTTCCATGTAGATGTAAATTGCTTTTGTGAAAAAATTTAACTGTTATTGATTTAATATATTGATTTCTCATCCAGTCATAAATGCTTCTATAAATTATAATTCTTACTGTAACCTTAGTATTTGGGACAACTAAAGAATTTGAATATTTCAAAATTGTAGGATAAGAGAGAAAAATCTTGCACGGGTTGCGAGGATTAATTTCAACATTTTATTATTAACAATAATTCCTTATCTTTGTAATGAAGAGAAAATGATTGTCCCAAACCACCTTTTATATATTCAACTGTAATTATGGAATTTTGCCACCCAAATATTCATGGGCAAAAGGGGAAAAGAATCTCTCATTTTAAATTTTTTTCAAAAAAGAATAAAATTTTCAAAGAAAAAAAAATAGAAGTCAATTTAACCAATGGCAAGCAAAAATAAAGGTTGTTACGGATACGTATTGCATTTGTTTTCAATTTGTGAAAACAGCGCTGAATGTTTTGGAAAAACATAAAAGAATAAGCTAATAAACGTTGACCATATAAGACCATTATTAAAAAAAAATAAAAATAAAACAGTAAAAACCAATGTTTGAATGAAGTCGAAAATAAAGTCATCCGAAGTCCAACATAAAGTCATCTGAAGTCGAACAAAAGATGAACGCTCATACAACAGAAAAGACGTCGAAAATACATCAGATAATCCATCGCCACCATCCGCCACTGGACGCAGAAGACTGGAAGATTGATGGAAGATAGTCGGAAGTCCATTGCCGATGTCGAATGAAGGAGAAGAGAAGCAGAAAAGAAACTGTCGATCCAGTTTCTCTCTCATTTCACTGCAGCCGTTTCAAAGCTCCGACGACCGATTGTAGACCACCGGTCGATTCCTCGGGCGAAGGTGAGTCTAAAGGTATCTATGTTGCTTATGATTAATAGCTGGAGAACACTTTTTAGAATCTGCTTGTTGCTTGCCTTTCTGTTTGGTTTCGTTCCTTCAATTGAACTAGTTTATTTCCAATTGATTTCATTTCGATTTCGTTGGCTGTTTTTTAATCCATTTACTTTCTTTCGTTTTAGACTCCATTTCTTTTCTTTGTTTCGATTAATTCTGATTGCTTTCGTATGATTTTATTTTTGTTCATTCAATTGGTTTGAGCTCATTTACACTTCATTTCATTTCGTTTGCTTTTGTTTCTATCCTATTGATTTCTGTTTGTTGTCGTTTATGTCCTATTGTTTTTCAATTGCTATTTTTATTAATGATGAATCTAAGAGTTGCAGAACCATTTTATAAGAGTTGCAAAAACCAGTCAAACAAAAGAAAACTATTCCGACGAGAATCAAACACGGTGTGTTCAGGTCAGAAACATAAAGACGAAGAGATTTTAGTCAAGATACGAAACAAAAACATGAAGACATAGTTATTTTCGCTGAGTTTTAGCCGGAAAACTGAAGAAAATTCTCATCGAAGGTTTCCATCATCTTGCATTGGGATCTGAGAATTTTCGGCTGTATTTGAAAGCTTTCTAACGTGATTCATGCTGGTAACATGAAGATGGGGATGATTCTGTTGTCCTTCAAACAAAAATCTGTGAAGATTGTAAGTTTATGGTGAGTTTCTAGCCTAAAATGTGGAGGTGGTTGGTCGCCAAATCGAGTCGCTGAATTGTTGGTTGAAAAAAGCAAGGAAACCTATTAAAAACTGTTTGTAAACTTTCAGAGAACTTCTATAATGTTTAGTGTAAAAAAATCCTATTAAGGTATTATTTTCAATTTTCTATTCTTAAAAGTACTAAATGATATTATTGGAGATTATTTTGTTGAATTGGATGTTTTGCTCAATAGTTTCTTTTTTTCTGGGATGAATTTGCATACATGCCCAAAATGAATCTCGTACCATATCCTTACTCATTTTTATAAATGCCTACCAACTTAAAAAATAGGGAAACTATCATAAATAGCTTATTTTTTTAATAAAATTTTTAAAATATCCAATCCTTTATTTTCTGTCCTTAAAATGGCCATTTTTAATAAATCATACCCATGAACTTCACGCTCTCTCTCCTTAGAATCATCCATCTTCTTCCTATTGAATCGGCGACATCTGACATTAGGAGCAGAAAAAGACTCCGCCGATCGACATGATTCTAGATCTGAAGAAAGAAAAGCCGATGCGATTCTGGATCTAAAGGAAGAAAAGCTGATGCAATTCTAAATAGGTGTTTTCTTTCTGTTTTTTCTTATACAACTTATATGAAGATTTTGTATAGTGATACTAGAGTTGAAGAGGCTAGTGATGTTTAAAAAAAGATGCTTGAATTTGGGATTTCTCCGAATTGCTACACTTATATTGTTCTAATGGAGTATCTTATTGTTACTGGTGAGTTCTGTTTTTTTGTTGGTGAGTTTTGTTTTTGCACTCGAAGTGTTTGTTATATTGTCATTATGAGTTTTATTCATTATAACAAATATTTTCTTATTGTTGCACACGGTTCTTGGAACTCATTTTCTCAAATTTGGTTTGCTTAAATTGAGTGTTTTAGATTTTTTAAGAAAAAAAAATGAAAATTTGATCAAATTTTGTTCAATTTTGTCAGTATGTATATGTTTATGTCTTTAATTTGTCAGGTTGTCTTTTGCTGGATTTGTGCATTTTATTTGTTTTTTTCACAATCACTTATTACTCTTCATTTGATGAATTTTTAGGCAAGTATCAAGAAGCCCGTGATATTTTCAGCAAAATGTAAGAATTGGGATAATTGTGCTTGAAGCAGACTAGGTAGTGCTTTATTGAACTTTGAGTACAGCATAAGAATAGACATAGTCCTTGGACTAGTTTATATTTTGTTTATAGTTCATTTATGTTTTGTTTATTTTTTGTTTATGCCGGTGGAATGGCTATGATTGATGAATTGGAGAAAAATTTACAACTTTTAAAAAACATGTATAAGCATAAAAAAAATACCGGTGCATTACTAAACTTTTGTTTATAAACTGTTTATAATTTATTTATTTATTTTTTGTTTTATGTTATGTTTATTTTTTATTTATGCCATTTAATTTTCAGTTATACTAATTTTATGAATATTTTTTAAAAAAATATTATTTTTTTTTTATAAAAAAAATTGAATTATAATGTTATATTTATAAAATGTTTATATTTTGTTTATAGATAATTTAGCATATATAAATGTTAAGAAGTGGATAGTTTAAGAGTAAATGTGGTTATTTGAAAATAATATTTTAAAAAATAATAGTCTTTATGTCAAATTATAGAGTATAAAGAAAAAGTTTAAAACTGAACTCAGAAGAGGCTACCAATTAAATAAGTAATTACAAAAGTATAGGGATTCACAAATATAATAATGAAAATCCATGGACCTAATCTCATATTAGTGCAAAGTTCAGGTATTTGAATGTAAATTTTATAATTTTAAATATAAGATAGAGGAGATTTTGGTGTTTTAGAATTTATTTACGGTAAGATGAATATAAACCAAACAATTATAAAATTTGCAATAGTGTTTATTCCGTAATGATTCATCTTTACTTAGATTTGCCTGTTTTATTTCAAATCAATGAATTTCAAGGGAAAAAAAATTAATAATTGGTTTATTAAATATTTCCCTAATTTGGATTATATTAACTTGTACTGTGATATAAAAAGATAAAACAAATATCATGATATTGAATTGTTTCCCTCATCAGACAAAAAAGCATATTTCCACTTTCTTTGAAATTATACATTTGATAGATTAATATTTGAGACAAGTTTAAGCTACAAACTGAATAATAAGAGCAATTTGAGTAGGAATTTAGAGTATAGAAACTAATAATATATTATTAAATACTCAAAAATAATATTTCCTCCCAAATTTGGGGCACCCTTCTTCCACAGTCCAAACAAAGATTTTTATTTGAAATTTTGTTAATCTCAAGAAATTTCACTTCTCACCTTTTCCATCCGAACTAACTCAACTTTCAATTTAGTACCCAACGAAATATATTAGTAACATAATAAGCCTTTTAAAATATATATTTTTTGATTAATTAATGACGCATAAGCATCATCAAGATGACGTAAAACATAGTGTTTTGTACGTTAATCAAAATCACAACCATTAACTCAATGGACGATTTAGATTGTAAGTGGAGCGTCCACTTGGTAATTATTGTCCCATCATTTCATTTGGAAAAAATGAGCAAGAGACACCACTCCACTTTTATTTACATACTTTCAAATCTTTTATTTTGCTATTTTTTTCGTAGTTCTAAATTTTAGATATAAATAAATGAATTTTTTTATTTATGAACCTTGTATAACAATTAACCTCTTTTTTTTTTTTAAGGAAATGTTTTTAACCTTGTTTTAGTTTAATATCTTCATTCTAGGAAATTTGATGTTTTTAAAAATATTAAGAAATTAATATATCCCAATATCTCTAAATTATCTATGAAATTAAACTACATATAATTATAAAAATATTTATACAAGAAAATAATAAGGACATGATAAAATCATAGTTGATAAGAATTGTTTAGTTATAACAGAGAAATTAGTTAAAATGAAATAGAATTCGATTAGCTAAAAAGAAAAAGATGTTTTTAAAAAGAGTAAAGGTGAAAAGGATGTGAGCCGCTGACTTTTTATAATGAAATTAAAAGGGTAAAGTGAAATTGATCTTATCTTATCTTTTATTTCACATATTATTTTGACAAATCTCCTTCTTTTTCTTTATTTTCATACAACCTTATAACAAACCTCATAAAATAATTCCAAATTATTGTCCACTTTTTCTTCCTAACAATTTCAAACTTTTCAGATTCCTAGTTTTGAGTTTCCTTTCAACACTTAATCACCTCAGTTATTAATGCAATATTCCATAAAATGAATTGTTCATTCTTAATCCATATGAATATACTTAATTTATAATGGATTAAATAAAATAAAATAAAAAGAAAAATTTATGAAGTAGTTTTTGAATTTTTTTTTAAAGAATGTTATTAACATTTTATTCATAGAATATATATATATATATAAAAATTTAAAATAAACGAAAGATGATCCGACTTGCATAAATGAAGAGATAACACTCACTTTAAAAAGATAAAATATAAAAATATCAGATTTACTAAAAAATTGATAGATCTGAAATTATTTGCAAACAAAAAATGATTAGAGGAGTTAGAGAAGTCCAAAATATGAGTTTAGAAGAAGAAGAAGAATTTGAAAGAAAAAGAGAAGAGGGTAGAGTTTTTAACTTTTGAAAATGGAAAATGCAATCTAATTAAATTTGGATGTGATGAACAAAATAGGAAGTAATTAGAGACAGCCCATAATCTTTATTATGTCCCACCAAAGAGAATAATTGCAAATCAAGGAAGTTGACATCTTACATACGGTGAACTTAACTCCCGTCTCTTCCCATTTTCTTTTCAAACATTTCAAAATAATATTATTTATTTTTTGAATTATTCATCTAAATAATCATAGTGATAACTAATATTAATTAATTATTTATATTAGGGACATGATATAACAATTTTTTTAAAATTGTATATATCAAATGAAATGACAATTTTAGAATGGAAAAAGTAGCATTAAACATGAAAAATATATTTCAATCAAACCCATGAACAATACGTCATTTTTTGCTTCAAGTTGGTGAATGTGGTGGTCAAAATTGATCCCATATAACCACAATCCTATTTGTTGTAAGTACCCTAAATTCTAATCACAACACATGAGCATTTGACTAATAATAATAACAATAGTTAAAAGAACTTAGTCAAATATGAGAATTAATTACTTGTACAAGAGGTGAAATTTAGAGTTTTGAAGCCAATAATCAATATAATTAAAATCAAATCCATCACAAATATTATGGGTTGAAAAGCTTCCTACTTCCTACACATATCGTATGATCTTGCAAAAAGGGCAAGGTACAGTACAATAAGTGCTCAATCATAGTGGAGAGTTTGGGCAAAAGAATATAGATGAATAAATTATTGGCCCAATTGAATGCTTCAAATATCCATGCACATCGTTCTTTGCAAAGACTTAAAAAAAAGCTGGCCATGAAAAAATAGCCATCCGCCACACACACCTCTCAATAATAAGCTAATTAAATCTCTAAAGTTAGTTTGTCTTGAGCTAAGTGACTCTCTCATCAAAGCCACGTTCACATTTTTAAGAGAATAATGTATCTTGAATTTCGAGTTAGTGGAGTTTTTTCCATTCCCCACAAACATGCCCTTAACCATCTTAGACCAACTATTTCAACATCACCTTTATTTTTTCTTTCCCCTTTTAATACTATTAATAATATTTTTGGTCCATCATATATTGTGTAAATTTTATAAATTCAAACCCACTTACATTTACAAGTGTATAATCTAATTTGACTATTTTGTGTTTGAATTAATACTTTGTTTTGTATTTTAATAATGGTATTATTGGAAAATAAAATTACATTAATACTATATAAAAAAATCCCACTTACGATCATGAAAAAGCTAAAAATCTTGCCTTTATATATTGGCCCATCATGCTCCCTAGCTACTACTGCTTTCTTTTCTACTACTAGTCTAGTATCTTTCTTCACTATTAGCAAGTTTTTTTCTCTGTTAGCTAAGAGCCTTTGCTTCACTTGTATTATTGAAGATGATAAGCAGCAATGGCCGCCGTGGCTCTGCCAACTACGGCAGCGGTTACAAAGGAAGCGGCGGAACCGCGGCAGAGGATGAATCTTTTGTAAATATGGGTGAAAATTGATACCAAGTGAAGAAGAGAAAAACCCAAAAAACAAAAACAAAGCTTTGCAATTGCACTCTCCTGAATTCTAATAAACCCTTAATGAAGGGTAGAATTGGGAGAGTGATATTATTGCATTGTGGGGAATTGAGGGTAGCGGTCCGATGTACCTTTAACATTAGGTGTTTTAGTTTTGATTTTTAACCTCATGTGTTTTCTGTTTATTTACATATTTGTCCTTGAATCTTGGTTTTTTGTTTTTATTTTGGTTTCTTTCTGGTTCATGTTATAAAAACATGGGATGTAAGAGATGCATACGAGATAGCTTAAAATCATGAGATGTATGAAGAAGGGTAAAATGGTAATGCTGCTGGGCATGCATCACTTACACCTATACTTGTATTTCCTTTAATTTGTTATGTTATGATTTTAATATTAATCAAAATTACTTTTCTTTTTTAGTTTTCTCATCTGTTAATTGTTTAAAATTATTGCATATAGAGTATCTAAGATTAATCGATGAATATTCTTTTTTGTTTATTATTGGTATTAAATAAATAGTATAGTGTTAATTTTTGTTTTTGTGTTGTATTTTTGATAGGATATGCTTTATTTTGCAGTTCTTCACTTTAAATCTTTAAATGGTAAAAGATGCTATGGAAGAGTTGTCCTTTTCGGATTCAGGATACTATACTTTGGATTCAAAGTCTTTTTTTCTGTGACAGAATAATTTTGAAAATCTTAAGTAAAAATAAAGAGATTATTGCATAATTAGATTGATTTTGAAGTTAGTTTATTTATGGTCCATCTTTTTACAAAGCAAAAGAAATAGTTTAATTGATGAATAATTTTGGGCCATCTCATCAAAGTAAATGTCCGCCAATAAGGTTATATTCCTGAAATTCTATATATTAATCAATTCTAAACACAAATAATGTGACAATTTTATAGAGATTGAGGTAATTTGGTCACTCTTCAGACATATTGAATCAAGTTTCATGTCCATTGTCCAAATATATATATTAAAGTAGATATAAGATTATATATACCAATATATATACTAATATATATGTTGGTATATATCGTCTATATATACTAGTATATATACCCAAGTATATATAGTCTATATATACTTGTATATATATCCGAGTATATATATATTCTATATATACTTGTATATATACCACGAGCAGTTTTGGATTTTTTTTTTATAAAAAATATGCTATTTTATTAATTTTTAAAAATATATACTAAGCTCTTAATTTTACTATAAAATATGTACTATTTCCTTAGAGCTCCCATAAAAATTATGAAGATTTATGAAATGGTGTAAGAGCATTGAGTTGCAATTTGAAAGCCCAAAAATGCAAATTAATCAGTATCATATATTGGTATTTTAAAAAGAAGAAAAGATTATTTTTTGTTTTAAACAGTTACAAGAGCAATTAATTAAAAATTAAAGAAAAAAGATGTTACAAATAGGAATATAATACATATAAAAAGACATTGGATCCAAAAAGGCAAAAGAAAGCTTTTTGACAAATGATAAAAGGTAAGGTTGGTCTTTTTCATCATTCCCGCTTCTGCATTTTTATATTTCTTAAAACTAAATTCTGCATTATTTGTATATATCATCATCACCAAATGATATGGATGTAAACAAATTATAAAACTGCAATAATTGCTCAAAGATAAGCCATTTTCTTCAGCTAGAATTACAACTGTATTGTTTATTAAAAATCAAAATATCAATTAGTTAGGGTTGTTCTAATTTAACCAAAAGTCCTGAACTTGAGATGCAGATGGATAAAACTCGGCAGGGAATGGTCCTATCCAGCCCAAAATTAGATGGTTAAATCCAAAAAATTAAATAAATCAAAGAAAAACTGAGAGAAAGATTACTTTAATTTTATTTTTAAGTTTCTGCAAAAATTCAATTGAAGTATAATTTAGTAGCAGGTGAATGATGAAGGAATTTAAATTTCCTTCCCTACTGAAAAAAAATGCTCAATTGCTGTATTTATAACAAAATGGCCATGACAAGTTCACTCCATTTGTTGTTTTAAGTTCATTTTTATGTACAATCAAAGCAGTGAATATGAGCCTACAACGACAAATAGTGCTCTGTACTGATCCAAGAGATTAGTTTGGATTGGAGTAATTTGAAATTGGGGGAGGAAAAGGTAAAGACATACTGCAGTTGAACCATAATAAAAAGAAACAGTGGAGTCACTGCAATGAAATAGACAACCACAAGAATCTGCAGATTGATATATAAGCTTGCATACTTTGAATATGCTTGAAATATTCAAATTCAATTTCAGGTATATTATATTACTTGATTGATCATCTTGAATTCAATAACATTCAAATATTAATCTAAAAATTCGAGCTCAGCTTAGTAAAAACTTACATCAGACCTGTGTCGAACTTCAAGCTTTCATTTTCTCCGATGCAGCCACGTGCAGTAGACTACAATTATATTTCTGCTTAACTTGATAACAACATTGGTTGCCTCAATGCAGGAATAATTTGTAGTACAACTTCAGCAGTAACGAAATATAAATGCCTATCAAAGTAAATTGTGTAAAAACAGACGCACATCTGTTTTTCATATACATATATATAGACACTCACTTCATTGGTATATGATTCTTTAAACTTCACCGGTGATGTGATCTATAGGATGTTTACAACTTCAAGAAATCTGTAAGAGACAAACCTCATTATTTTGAATTTCAGCCCCCTCATTGCAGTGACTTCAAAACTGTTAATCTCCTTTTCCACCATTTTTGTTTTCTGTTATGCAATTGTTATTCTATGAGCTTTGTTCCACTGTCTCAGATATCAGCAGTTCTGTTGAAGAATCTGATTGAGGTTCTTCACCAGCAGTATAATCACAGTACGCCAAAGGACTGTGAGGCAATTGCAGATCGTCAACTCTTCCTTGCAACATTTCCACCGCCTTTGTCATTGAAGGACGAAGTGAAGCGTTCTTCTGAATGCACCACAACCCAACTATACATAATTTTTTTGCTATTGCAGCTTCCTCTCTATTAACATTCTCAAGCTCTAAATCTCCTCCCTCGTTTAGACGGTCATACACCCATGAAGGAAAATATACTTTGCTGGAACTTTCTACATGTTCTTTTGAATCAATGCTTCTTTTACCTCGAACCATTTCCAACAGTAACATCCCAAAACTATAAACATCTGATTTGCAAGAAACAGCATCTAGGTTCTTGGAGATCAATTCAGGAGCAATGTAACCAATAGTTCCTCTTGCAGTACTAAATGATACAAAATCATTGTCTTTGGGGTAAAATTTTGCCAAACCAAAATCTGAAACTTTTGGGATCAAATTTTGGTCAAGTAGGACATTGTGAGGCTTGACATCAAAATGAAGAATGCATACATCACATCCTACATGTAGGTGCTCGATCCCTCGACCAGTCCCTAACGCAATTTCAAGGAGTCTACCCCAACTCAGAGACCGAGGTTGCATTTCTCTTGAAAATATGTACTTGTCAAGAGATTTATTAGCCATATACTCAAAAAGAAGTATACGATGAGATCCCTCAGAACAGAATCCAACTAATTTTACTACATTGACATGATGAATTTTGCCAATCGTCACAACTTCATTGGCAAAGTCCTCATCACTGAAACTGGAGTTGTTAAGAATTTTGACGGCCACTAAACCATTAGGAAGCCGTCCTTTGTACACTGTCCCAAAGCCACCTTGGCCTAATTTCTCTGTGAAATTACTTGTCATTGTAACAATATCAGAGTAGGAGTACCTTTTAGGTAAAAAAGATTGTTGATTGGGTAGAAATCTCTCCTTTTCTTCTTCTGAATTCTTTGTTGTTCTATATTTGTGGACTAGGAATGCAACTATAACAATCGGAGCGACAATGAATCTTGCAATTAGATTTATAGCTGAAACAGAAAAAGGGATTAGAGATTTATTAAATATTTATAAATAAAAATGCTAAAATATAACTGTTCGAGCAAATGTAGTAGCTTAAATTTGGAAGCCTTACCTAACACAATGTCCCAAATTACACCCAAGACAAATCCAAACCAAGTGAGAGCATAGAAACCTGCATAATGAGAAGCAATGAAGAATTAAGCCTAACTCACCACCGCACCATTAGAGCAATTCAATAAAAATGAAACATGAAACTGGTTAGCTTGATTTCATTTTCTTTTTTGTTTCTTAATTTTTAACATCCTACATCGAAAATTTGTATCTGGGAAAACATATTTGATGAAACCAGGATAAATCACTTCTTATCATGGCAGAAACAATTTAATAACAGGATGCTTTTCTTTTTCTACTGCCGCAAAACAATACCATTGAGCATTAGATAGACAAAGTGTCCACACTATTAAATCAGGAAATGGAGAAAGATATAAACCCTAACCTGGAAAATGACAATAATACGAGTGTGAGTTACCCAGAGAGGTCATAGAGCAATAACCACCATCAGCAATGCAATCCCGGCACTCAACAGACCATTCAAGATCAAATCCTAAAGCCATCAATTTCAAGATATTTTCATAAGAAGGGTACAGAACATTCTGGTAAATTGAGGGTACCCTTGAAATAAAAGAACAAGAACCTTGAAGATCAGATATTACATAAGTATCATAAGTAACATAAACATTAGACCCATTTCCACTCAAGCAAGGAACTTTCCTATAACCCTGATCATTAATTTCACTAGAACAATTAACAAAACTAGTGAAAGTACTAGACACCAATCCTCTATACCGCCTATCTTCCTTTGCTTCATTTACTGAAATTGAATTGTAAGGGAGGCTACAGTTACCACTGGCTAAATTAACATCAACTAAGCGAATTATACGCCTATCATAAAAAATTTGATAAACAAAATACTTCCCTGAATGAAAATCCAGAACGGGTTTGTTGTCTTGGCAAGAAATTTCATAGTCAGAATCGCCGCACCATGATGGATCAGTGTTTAGGCGAAATGGGTAAGTGATATTGTTGAGATCCCCACATGAAGAAGAACAAGTTTGCTGTAGGTTTCGTGATTCAACTTTACTGTTGGATTGAAGAAAGATTAATAGAGAAAACAGAAGCAGATAAGAGATCAGAGAAGATTCTTTAGATTTCATGTTTTCTATATGGATAAAGAGAAGGAGGCTTGACTTCTGTAACCAAAGAAATAAGTTTGAGTCGATACCTGCTGAGTGTAGTGTCTGCAGTTTTACAGAAGGAGGCTTGACTTCATTGACTGCTAGTGCTAGTCAGACTTCTTTTTATTTTTATATTTTCATTTCAAAATTATAGGTTAAGTTTCATAAAAATACCTGAATTTAAAGGTCACGTTATGTCAGTACCTCATTTTAATTTTCTTTCAGAAAAATACTTCAACTTAGAAGATTCTAACAAAAAAAAAAAAAGTAGGAACTAGGAAGAATGTTCAATTTACCCCTCATGCTTGGCATCAATGGTCAATTTTGTGGACGTGTGATAAACATGGTCCAACGGACTTTGGGGCTTTAGTCCAAGTTGCTGGGATAAATTGACCATTGTCAATAAAAATGAGGGACAAATTGAACCTTCTTCCCAAAAATTACTACTTTTAATTGAATCATAATCAAAATAATTCTACCTAAGTATCATATATGTATATTCTACCAACTAGGCAGTGGAGCATGTTATTAAGGGTCAGCAAATTAAAATTGAAACTGATCAATTGAACCAAACCAACATTTTCATAACTAATTCAACATTTTGATTCATAGTTTAAATAATGTATAAATGAAGATTTTGATTCAATTTTCAAATTTTATGATTCAAAACTGACCCGGATCAAGAACCAAACCTTCCTCTTATTAAAGTCAAACCTGTATTTATAACCTAATTTCTATGCACTAATAAAATATGCAGTCTCTTTTTTTTTTTATTTTTACACGTTACATAGTTTCATTATAATTTTTAACATTTTGTAAATAGCTGATACTATAAATAACTGATAATTATTTAAATGTTAAACGTTATTCATATAAGTACCAATTAATTATCATAATCAAAGTATTTGAAATGAAGTACCATGTAAAGTTTATTTCAAATATTAGTAAATGATCCAAAATGAAATAAAAGTATTTCAATTAACTTTATAGCGGTTTTTTCCCCAACTAAATTGCTTCTCATTTTAATGGTTAATAAAATCTTTAATTCTTGGATGATTTATATTATGAGAAATACATAAAAGACAAATACAAATTGGTGAGTAGAAGAATTATGGGAAAAGCCCCAAACAACTCTCATTTTAAATTTTTTAAATATAGATTGTTGCTTTCAAAAACTCTTTTTAAGTTTTTATGAGATTAAAACAATAATTTTCGAACAGTTTGTGAAAATTTTATAAACAAAATATAAATAAGTTATTGAAATTTCTTTGTAAAACTTAAATAAAAATTGTAAATTTTTGAACATTTTCAAACAAAAATTTTATGAATTATTTTCGAACAGTTTTTGAAATAATTTCCATTATAAACTGTTTTAGATAGAGGTGAGCAAATCAGTTAACCGAACCAAACTGGTCGGTTTTCGGTTAACCGAATTCACTTAATGAGTAACCGAAACCGAAACTGAAATTTTTCTGTTAACCGAAAATAACCGATCGGTTAACCGAAAATTTTGTAAACCTGTTATAAAAGGGCTGTAAAAATCGGTTAACCAAACCGAAACCGAAAAACAAAAATTTGTAAGCCTGTTATAAACCTATTTTTAAACCAGTTTTTAATATGTTTGTCAACCAATGTTAACCTGTTTTGAAACATGTTTTCAATACAAAATTCACACTATTTCATAATCATTATCACACACCATATAGATATATAATTATAATTGGAAAAAACAATAAATTGCGTAAAAGCATTCCTTAATCCTCTTGACATTTTGCTCATTTCCCTTAGCCTCTTCCTTTTGTTCAATGGAAGATAATATCCGCCAAGATGCCCTTCTCGCCCCAATGACATTTTTGTAACCTACTACAGACTAGATTCCTCTCCTCCACGGTCAATTCAACATCTAACTTAGCAACTTTCTTCATTGCTTCAACCATCTCCGCAAGAAGTCAGCATGAACAGGAAAACTATCAAGCTCAATGTCCACTGTTTTAACATACATTTGATTGAATAGGAAAACAAATAAGCTCCCAGAGGAAAAAAGCATTCCAATTCAAGCAACTGAACAATAATGAGTAAGGGTGGAACAGTAACATTCAAGCAACAAATGTTTAATGCATTAGATATTTTAATTAATATGCTAAAAGTCATTGCAGTTAGTGGTTTTACAAGACATGATTCCTCAGCAACTTATCAATAAGGATGCTAAAAAACTATAAAGCGCAATAAAACAATTCATTACAATAAATTTTAGTATAGCCAGCAAAAAAAAAAAAATCCAAAATAGCATGAATAATTAATTTGTACTGTTCTCGCATGAAAACGTAGAAATGCAACAGCTGGAAAATCATATACAAGTAAAGAGTTAATAATGGAGTTAGAATTGGGGCTCAAAGATCACCCACAACAAAGATGACCATTTCTCATTTCAATCATAATTTTTTTTACTAAATATGGAATCAGTTTATATTTTGCACTAACAAAGTTACTAATGCTGAAGTGGAAAGAGTGCAGTTTGGAAAAAGAGAAATGTTTCTAGCTGTGGTTTTCCTTTCCTGAACTAGGTAACTGAACTGAACTGAACTCATATATGCAGTGCATTATTAAGTATCGTTGTCAAAATGGCTAAATTCTTCCCCAAATTTGGACAGAGTTAACAACATTCTCATCAGAAATTATGCAAAACCCAGTAGCATATTCACACAAATGTTTCAAATTCAACATAAATTCAGAAACCCTATGTGCAATTTCACATACCAAAACCTAATCAATAAATTCAGAAACCCTTTCTGATTTCCTGGCTATAGCTTCCTATTTCAGACAGAATACCAATGAATACCGGAAGGTATGGAAGAGGCCGACGCCTATGCTAAAAGAAATAGTAATAATTGCATGGAAGAGACAATAATTGCTAAAAATTCAAGCCAACTTCTCAATTTCCATGAATCCCGAAACCCTAAGACTAGAACAATAAAAAATTAATCTACATGAGGGGAATATATGATAGAAAAATATATGATACTAACTAAACCTGATAATCCGATGAACCGAAGAGCGGCGGAGGATGGAACGGCGCGGCACCTGAGATGGCGAAGTTCAATCAGACAGAAAGGAAAGATATTCTGAAGCAGCAGAAGAGAAAGCTTGAAGTAGAGGAAGCAGCAGGCGACGAAATTGGTGGCGGTGCGGCTGAGAGTGAAAGAAGTGAGAAGAGATGAAAAGAGAAGGAGAAGACAGAGTAAGAGAGCAGTGGCAACAAACGAAGAAGCAGATGAAAGAAAGGAGAGGATTATGTTGGCCATTCAACCGGCACCGTTTGACAAAGTGAAATTTCGGTTTTTCGGTTAACCGAAATAACCGAAAATTTTAGATGTAATAACAAAAAATCGAACCGAAAAATCGAAAAGTAAAAATCTTACAAAATTTCGATTAACCAAACCAAAAATTTCAGTTCGGTTTCGATTCAGTTTTCAATTCTAACCGAACTTTACTTACCCCTAGTTTTAGAACACTTGTCCTATAAAAATAGATTTTTCAGTCTCAACTTATTAAAAAGTGTCTTTTTAGTTCTTAGAAGACGAAGAGAGCCTTTTTAAAAAAAAATATATATATATATCATTTTAATCCTCGTCCCAAGAATTATTTGAACCTTATTTCACCGCCCGAGCTGTATCTAATAATTGTCCAACCAGGAATGAAAATGAGAGCAACACAGTACTGGAGGTCCCCAAATCCAGCCCATCAATTTGCTGTCCTGCTCAGGTGTTTGGGCCTATTACATTTACACCCTTTCATTTAACGTGTTCAAATCACTTCTTAATTACTAATGTAGGAGCTCAATGTTTTTTTCAAAGGATAAGATGTTGTAGTAAGACAAATATACATAACAAAAATATATTTGTAGGTGTGATATCAAATGAAACGTTCCAGTCTAGTTTGCAAGTTGCAATTGATGGGCCACCCTCTTCATAACGTGTACACCCCACCAACACTCCTCTTTCTATCTCCAGTTAATCAACTTTTACACCAATTTTAATTTACTTCCATTACAAGACGATAAGTCGGTCAGATTAGCAAAGACGGTAGTATGTTTTTTTAATTAAGTTGTGAGATTATATTTTGAACGCGTCGCATACAAATACAATACAACTCTTAATACAAGGTCCAAAATCCTGCAAAGCACCACATGTATTCTACTTGTAAGTCATATTTCACTACTACCCTTTACAAAGGCTAAAAACTAAAATTTACAGCAGTAAAAAAAAATTGTGAAAGCAGAAAGAACCTCAAGACCTCTCAAAAAAAAACAACATACGGAAAAGAAAATCCATGGTCAAAACTGCAAAAATAGTAACAGTAAAAAAATTTCCATGCACCACCACCACAGTCCGTCTCCGAGAGCGTATCATCGGCAAACGGATCAATTCATAGAGAACCAAGCCACCAAATCGCCACCAACGCGCCTCCGCGTGTCAATAACGCGCTCATCGGACACGAGAGGCCAGCGGCAAAGAGGGCAGTTGAAATTAAGATGATTAAGCCAACCATCAAAGCAATCCTTGTGAAAAACGTGGCGGCAATCGAGCTTCGTCACTTGCTCACCGTCTTTTAGCTTGTTCAAGCACACTACACAGACCGATCGTCCTCCGTTATTGAGATCATCATCGCCGCAACAGTATCTGTAAGAGAAAACCCGATTAAGGTTCAGCTGCTCGGCGAGGATGATCAGACCGGCCAGACCAGAGCCCAAAAAGCCATCGTCGACGGCGTGGGAAGGATTGAATCGAGAAAAACCGACAGAGTGAAATAGAGTGAATAAGAAAGAGCGAAGATGATCGACGCATTTGGCGATGAGTGCTAAAAATAGCAAAGGGATTGAGTCAGATGACACGTCGTTTAGCTGATTCTGTAACCCCATCGCCTTTTCTTACCTCGCTCTGGCGCCTGTGTATGGTTCTTTCGTTGGGTTTCATTTATATATATATATATATATATATATATATATATAAAGAGAGAGAGAGTGAAGGACACGTTTAATAATTTTCTTATTTCGTTGTTGGAAAAAAGTTTAGCGTTCATAAAAGAGAATACAAAAATTAATTTAATTTTTATTTATTTTATTTTTCTTCCAAACATCATAAAATACATTTACAAATAAAAAATTTCAAAAAAAATTTATAAAATTCATTCATTTCAAACTACCTTATTATTACTTCCAATGAAAAAAAAAATATTTATTTTAAAATGATAGTTTAGAAAATAATATCAAAAGATAGTTGCAGAACTAACTTGAAAGAAAAAAAAAAAAGAGTTAAAGAAAAATTTTCAACAATAATTTTTTTAAAAGACCATTAACAGACTAGATAATATGTTGAATTAAAAGTGTGTTTGGTAGGATCAATCTGAGATATCCACATCTTACACTCGTTATGATAAGTAGAATGATAAACAAGTCACATTCAATATTTATTTTTATTAGGTGTTATCTATTTATTTGTGTTTTGTTGTGCAAATATCTAAGAAATTTTGAATATTTGACAAATTAACTTGAACTGTGATCTACTAATATTTGTTTAATTGTTTCAATGTCATTTCAGCAAAGACAAGATGAAGTCAAAAGGAGTTAAGTTCAAAAACTCAAGTTCTGAAGAAAGCAGAGTAATGTCGCGTGCGATAGGTGCCAAAACGGTCTAGACCTCAGCCAAGATTCAATCTCTCGCGCTACCACTTTTGTTTGGCTCGCTACTTAAAGATCGTGCACACTACAAATGCCAAAAGTGTCCATACTGTTTCAAGCATATTATCTCGTATGCTATACCCTATTTAGCTCGCTACTTTCGAAACGAAAGACTTCTGCAAATTGGGCATGCTGCGGACGCCAACTCTCTATCTTGCACGCGACACTGGTTGAATCAGCTCTAACGACTCCAACATTAAATGCTGCTGACATGTTGGAAAGTCTATTGAAGTAACCGTTAGAAGAAGTCAGAGAGAGATAGCGCACACTAGTTCTGTAACAGAAGAAAAACTTCTCATTTTAAGTGTCCTAATGACTATATGGGTCGTTGTGGGTATAAATACTCCTCCCTACTACTATTAAGATGTTACACAACTACTCCATCCATTAAAATCAATTGTCTAATATTATATTGAAAAAATGAAAGGTTGAATGGAGGTGATTTTGAAAATTAACATATTTCCAATTTAATATAAAATAAAAAATCGTTAATTTATTGTTTCCTTGGTTTGAATCTGATATTGAATGTCTTTTTGGAACTTAGTTTCCCTTTTATTTGTTTTAAAATTGGATTTATTATGTTTTTTAATATATCTACTATAGATTATCTCTTGATAGGTGCAGAATTGAGCACAGAGTTGGCTGAGTAAGACTTGAAGGAGATGAGAATTGGTGTTAAAGAATATACTGCAGCTCCACATTTTGCATTTCCAAAAAAGATGTTATGTGTTTACACAAAATTAAACAATTTCATGTAACAAATTTCAAATGTATATATATTTTGAAGAATTTTCATATCTTAGTTGAAATATTGATGGGGATATTTTGTTTTTTGCAAGTGCAGATAAAACATAAGAAGGGACCGCAAGCATGTGAAGAGAAGAATAAAGAATGAAGAATCCATATGGTGTGAATAGAGGAATATGGACCACTCCCTTCTTCATGTGCTTAACTCATCACCAAATCTGTCTATTATCTATATAACAAAGCTGTGGAGACATACTCATCACTTATTTCTAACTTTAAATATATAATTTCATCAAATTACCTTCCAAAATAGTATTAATTAGTAACCCAATTGTTTCTTCTTTCTTGGAGATGCTACATTATGGGTGGTAATGAATATACAATTATTAAACAAAAGCAAATATTATTCCTCAATCCCCAAGGATCATGCTACATATAATATTCAAAAGTGTAACTGTAATTATTATTATTAACAATTTAAAATGAACTCTAATTATTTAATTAGCCCTTTATATTTTGATTTGGCCTTGCTAATCAATTACTTTAGAGAGCAAACACTCGTTTTTCATTTGTATATGAATTTTTACTTATATTGATGTAATTCATCTACACTTTCATACGCTTCATTTGCAAGTATTTTTAATTACAACTATAAATTCAGACTTCTTAAATTTGAAATCATTTATATCAATGAAAACCCAGAAATATATATATATATTGTCACCAAAATGTGGAACATGCATGTGTTATTAGGTAAAAGAAGGTAGTATTGGGGTTTGGGCGGTGGAAGATTAAGACACAGGCAACAGTTGTGAGTGTGTGAGAGATTTTCCTTGATCTCCGCTAATACTCCTTAATTACTTTATGATTAGTCTAAGCAGACAATTATAATAGCCCCTATCCACCGTCCATTGCGATATCCGTATCCACCGTCCACATTTCTTATGTTTAATTATCCTAATTATAAAACTCCGACCCTTCTAAACAATATATATATCCAATTCCAACTTCTAATTAACAACTATTAGATGAAGATTGATGCTAATATTTATACTTAGTTCTTCTTCAATAATAGATCCACTTCGAATACATGTATTTCTTAATAATGGGCATAACTATATATAAATTATTAATTTTCATTTATATATAATGGTAAAGAGTTGACGAATAGAATGTAGCGGCAAAAAAGGGTTTGGATACTAATTTTATTATTTTTTTTGGCAGATTAATGTCTGTAAATACATAAAATCTGAGCTACTTTGCATCAACCATTTATGAGCAACAGATCCTACGTATGAAAGCTTTAAGATTTAGTAAAACAAAAAAATATAAAGACTCCTAGGAAATATTTTTAATAATATCAGAATTAATTGTATGAAGGAGCAAATTTTTTTGTAATCATGCAAACATGATTAATTTGAACTGCCAACAACCATACGCTATCCACTACTAATTTCTGAAGCCGTTTCTTTTACTTCAAAATAATTAAAAATAAATAAAAGATAGCATACGATGACAAAATTGTTGAATACAGTAATTAAATACAAATTATCTACTAATTGTTTCTTAGATAGGATCTGTTCCTCTTAATTGCATAACAAAGGATCAGATATGAAAATTACATCCAATTTATAGATAGTAAAAAAAAAAAGTTACCTCTATATGATCTTCGAATTGCATTGTTTCAGTCTGCATAAGTTTAAAGATTCATTACTCTAAGTAAATGAGAGAACTTTTAAAACCAATGCAGAGAGATTTTTGAAGCAAATAAATTTTAGAGATTGCAAAATCTAAAATATGCTCAATTCTACATTCCTCAAACAAATAATTTATTTTTCCCCAAAATGTCCCTATTGACAATTTCAATTTACTAACTTATCTTTTAAATTTTGAATTTAATTGCTTGAATTTTAATTTTTTTTACTGGTTGAAATCTAATTATAACAATTTTTGGTAATGGAATAATGAAATTATTTTGAAAATAACATTAAATCTATTTATAAATAGAAAATATAGTGTAAATGTATTTTTTTCCTATAATTATATAAAAACTGAACACCTATATTAATTTTTTTTCAAACATTATAATTTTTTTTCAAACAATAATATTTAGAAAAATATTATTGTTATTATATATTTAGATTCCTTTTATAAATATAATTCTTATATCTAGAGTCAGTCTTCAAAATTAAATCTTAAATTATAATTTTTTATATTTTTAGTAACAACCTAACTTATATCTATACGTCATAAAACATATCTTACATATTAGTCAATTTAATCATATTAAGCATTAAACATAACAATAGACAACATCAATAAACCAATCTCAAACTTAACAATTTACAAACCATAATTTACATATACCAAATTAAGTTATACAAAACTATTTACCTTAAAGCATAATGACTGTGCTGATTCATAATTTACATGCTAAAAGTGTCATTTTATCAAGCAAATTAAACACAAAAACCAAAAATATATGCAGCATATACATATGACGTGGTAGGAGGGAGAGAGACATAGGCTTCAACTGTACCGACCTGTGCATAAGCTGGTGAAGTGTCAGAATTCACTCAGACCGCAGACCTGAAAACACGATTTGCGATTTTGATGATCGCATACTCAACAAGTGTAAACCAAAGCATATAAAGCAAGCATAAAATTTAATTTATCAGAACATAGCCAAACAGCATAATTACAGGTCATAAACATCATTTAAAATTCATAGCAATATCATAAGATGCACTGTGATATGTTATTTCATTTGCTTTCGTTGTGATTCATCGACCAAGTGTTGCCCCGAGAATTTCACAGAATAAGTATCCATAGCTGGATAGTAACATATAGACCGGAATGATTCGTCAGTCATTTCATATTCATATAGTAATCCAAAGATCAACCTGTAGCATAATAAGCTCTGATGATCATCCTGTAACATAATATGACATGTAGATCCGTCCGTCAAATCATATAGAAACCGTAGATTTCTTTTATGAAATTTGCAAACACTGACTGCGATGATCACAACGGCCTTATTTAAGTCTTGTGGAAATGCATTTACATAACATATATCTCATATAGTCATATTTCATATAATCCAATGACCGGACTTTAGTACCGGTCCAAACATTATATATATCAATAAACAATTCATAATAAGTCAAATGGTCGGATTTCAGTACAGACTCAGAAATCAAAAACATCATTTATCAATAATCAAACAATTCCAATTGACTGAACTTCAGTACCGGCTCAAACAGTTCAATATAATCATATAATAGTAATTTCATATATTTCAAGTGACCGAGCTTCAGTACTGGTCCAAACAGTTCAATAATGTCATATTCGGCAATTCATAGTATTACAATCAAACATATAAGTAAGTGGGTTTACACTTACCTTACTGCTGCGAGCTAGGTTGGACCTCGGGTTGTTTACCCCGTGTCCCTCTAGAACTCGATGCTCCTATAATGCATAACATAGTAAAAATATTTAATTTAACATTTAAACAATCCATATGTGCTATGATGCATGATTAAATATTTAATTCCTTGAAATAATTAAGTTCCAAAATCAAACCATTTTATTTTCCTTGAATTTTAACTCAATTCATATAAATTTCTATTTTAAAACTATTTAATATCACTTTATATATAATTACCAAACTCAATTATCATATATTAATTATAATTAATAATAATTATAATTATCAAAGTCAATTTAATTGTTAATCGGCCCAAATAATAAAAATAAATTCAATTTAAATCAAAAGAATTTGATAAAATATTTATCCTAAGGTTTTCGGGCAAAAAACGAAGTTAAAATTAAATTCTGAGGTCAAAAATGAATTCAGGACATTCAAATTAGGTAAGAGGGGTTAAAATATAAATTTTAAAAGTTTCTGGGGCAAAAACATGAATAAACATAAATAAAAGGACCAAAAAGTAAGGAAAATAATTGCAAAACAGCCTAGAAGGACTAAACTGCACACGGTAGGAAACTTTAGGAGTCAAAACATGATTTTACCGAAATTCAGGCGCTGGAAGTGAAAAATTGATCAAAACGCAGGAAGCCCTGCCGTTTTGACCCGCAGCCTATTAATTAAAACGCAGGCAATCCCTAACATTTTGATCTTCATCTTCTTTCAAATTTCTCTCTATTCTGCCAATTTTCCAATCCCTTGAACCAACTTCCAGCGAACTACGACCACCAAACTCTTCCTCTATACCCCCTTTATCGATCTCTCAGGCCAGAATTTCCTCATGCACGTTAGATTCTAAGATATTCTTTCTCAAAATTCCTTCCCGATCACTGTTTCTGAACCTAGAAATTGTTTCTCTTTCTACTGTTTTCTTTTTCTCCTTTGATTTCCAGCCACTCTTTTCCCTTCCTATCACTTCTAATCTTCTCCTACAGATCTAAGGAACCTACTGAAGTCATTAAACCCAAGGTTTTTCCCCTCTTTTCTCTTTTCTCTCTTTTCTCTCTCTTTTCTCTTTCTCTCTATCTTTCTTTCTTCTTTTCTATTCTAGCTCGAAACAACAGCCTCTCACACATCTTCAAACCTCTCTCCAAACACCAATTCACCTTTAGAACAAAGCCACCTAATTAGTTTTCCACCTCCTACTTGTTTTTAAGCAAAAACTAATCCAACTTTCCAAAACCCTAAGTTACCCTTTTTCCCTCTTCTTGTTTCTTTCAATTCTGCCCAAATCCACTTCCAATTCCTGTTTTTAATTTGTTTTTAGTGTCAAAATAATAACAAAAACTTATGTTTGAAGTTTTGTCAAAATCAGGTCCGAAAAATACTCGCGGCCCGGTCGGTGGCCGAAACCGACTTCGCAAACTTGACGATATTTGCGAAACCGAAACTGTACGACGTCGTCGTAGTTTTAGAGTTCCAAAACTCTTATTATCATGTAAATAACCAAATCATAAAATATCAAATTCATTTGATTTACATTTTCCGCGTGTCTAACGTTTTATCGGTCACGCATGTCAAAAACCCTAATCGGGCCTCGTTTGCATCTTCTGATTGTAAACGAGCTTAAAACATAACTTGTTTTCATATTTTATTTCATTCCTTAACATATTCAGATCATATATCTCATAATTAAATCAATTATTCAATTTAATATGATGCGTACAAAATGAAAATGTGTCTTATGCATGAAATAACGTTGAAAACGACGTTGTAGGTTTGAGGTATCACAGTAACAATCCAAAATAACAAAATTTTAACTAATTATTTATAAAAGAAAAAAAATTGTCAATATTAACTTTTAAAAAAATTTCAAAATTACAATTATTAATTCAATTATATATTCTTTTAATCAAATACTCATAATTATATATATATATATATATATATATATATATATATATATATATATATATACTTGCATATGTAATATTTACCTAAATTATATCACACTTATGAACAAAATATATATATTCGATTAATTTATTTATTTGACAAATAAATTTAGATAAATAACATGAATTATTCTCATAAAATTATATTTAAAACTATTCTACTTTTCATTTGTGATACTAAAGATTAAAAATAATTCAAAAATAAATATATGAAATTTATATTTCATATATTTATCTTCTTCTACCATGTCCCTAGTGTAATGCTCTTCTTTTACCCTTTCATTGCATAGAGGCTCAGAATCAATTTCTTTTAGTTCTTCATCGTCACTTGCAGGGGCTGGTCTTTTTTTCTTCCTCGTCTGAATAGTGACCTTAGGAGGTGGAGATTTGCATTTACACCCATCGAAAGAACATGCAGTACCTTTTCCCTTTACAATTTATAATTTGTTTACTGTGGCCTCCTTTCATTATTGATTCTCCTTTAGTTCCTGTGGTGGACAGTTTATCTCAAAACTAATTTCTCTCACTCTCTGTTGTTTGAGATTTGGAGATTTTTGTATCCCTTGTCTTCTTTTTAGTAGCCATTTAAGGTGATGGGGATGGCTTTTTTGGGATTTCTTCAAATTGTTAGAAGTAGAGGGAGGTAGATGGTTTTTCAACGGATTTCAAAGAGAAGTTACTCTCTACTATGATCTAGTAGTTATGGTTGAGGGTTAAATGCTGCAACAAATTCAATTTTTTTTTTGAAGGCTAGAGTTTTAGGGATCTGAAATTTTCATTTTCCACTTCTGCAGCAGCAATGCCTAGGTGATCTTTGAGGGCATTTAGAAATATACTTTTCAATTTCCAATGTTTTGCCCTTGCTTCTCATTTTGGGTGCGTATTACTTCTTATGCATCATTCTATGACTATTGCACAATTTAGTCAGACAAATTAAATTATCGAGTTGGCCGCATTTAAAAATGAAATGCACTCAGTTTATTAACATTTGTATACCAAATTGTCAAAGTAAAATAATGCACTTCACTATTTGCATTAATTATGTCTGGCACGCGTCTGACTTGCATTATCTTTCTCTCATTTTTTATCCCCTCAAACCACTAAAAGAAAAATAATTCATGATTAGAGATTAAAATATAAATGGGCAGAGTCAAGTTGAAATTAATTAGAAAATTGTTAGTATAATCTAAAAGATTCTTAGATATAGTTAGGTATTCTATGTACCTGTTTTTTTTATTTTTCTCCCTTCCAATTCACTCATTAGTCAATACCTAAAAAGTGTGTTTCATTATATTTTAAGTTTGAAGAAAAATTTTAATTATAGGTGGACAATTAAAAAAACAAAACTTTAGCTCCATTCTAGAAATTACCAATGTTAGTTTAATGATATTACCTATTATTATGAATTATAATTAAATAATTAATGAAAAAAATAAAGCTTTTTTTTTTCTTGGGATAATAGCGAAAAATATTCAGTATAAAAATAACATTTAGTTTAATTATATTTTTAATAAAATAGACATATTGGTTTCGTTTATAAATTATTAGAATATATTTTAAGATTATGTTTATAAAATTATAGTTAACTATTTATATTGAATCCCATTTTTGATTTGAGAAGTTACATTAGTTAAAAGTATATTTGAAACAAATTATTGAAAACAAGAATTGAATTATAGAAGCAGAGTTATGGTTACACAAGTTATTTAAACTTTTCTGACTCCACATGCAATTCATTTTTGGAGAGAGCATTATCTAATAATTTTTTATAAGAATTGTTGATTTGTGTTTGATTTTATTAAGTTCAAATCTTAATTTTTGATGATCACAAACTTGTCATAATTGACAGGTTCATGCATTTGGAGTATTAATTTGGACCTTTCTTCACATATCTTCTTTCTAATCCAAACCTCCTTTTCTTAGAACTTCAATTCGGTTCAATCTACTCCATACCTCTCATTATATTATTAAAAATTCAATACAATTAACTATATTTTCTTGGGCAAATACAATTAACTTTGTGATTATTTATTACTAGTATTATACCCGCGCGTTGCGCAGTGAGTATATATTGATGTCAATAATATGATGAAAATTACACCCGCAAATAACCAATCTAGATATCTCGAATTTTTTTCAATCTCAATCTACCCTTAACAATATAAGGATCAG